>MJUU01069497.1:0-77203 GCA_002080025.1 Modiolus philippinarum | reverse complement strand
CATAACCTGCACGCACTGGTGGAATAGGGCCCATTTTTAGACCCACCTACAGAAATTTAGGAAAATTTCGTTTTTCGTTCAAGTTTTTCTTTCAGTCGCTTCAAAATGTTAACCAAATGCTTCCTAGTTATAAAAACGATGCATCAAATTATTGCTTATTGTATAAGCTTTACAAAGAACCCAAATTTTTACAATTTCTATGCCAAATACCTTCAACAGCGCCATTAAACGTACCCCTACCCCTATGAAATATTGATGAAAATTTAGATATTTTCATTGAAATTGCGTAAGTTTGATGGTCTAAAGAACCCGAAGTGCATCTCGATTACCAATTCTGAACATTTTTTTTTAGTTTTTCAATCTATTTTCTTGAATACAAAACATGTTAACATAATGTTAACATATTCTTAATGACCAAAGTTTTCTTTTCAAATAGACCAAATAAATGGATCTTTGAATATTTCCGATTTTGACCTATAAGTTTTTGCATTCTTTTGCCCAATATTACTTTTTAGTAAATAACTATCATTTAAAGTAGGTATCAAATGAAAGCTTATTATATTGGCTTAACAACTATTACAAATAATGGCCATTCTTATGTAATATAAACATCATACATCAATAAAACTTAACCCTACCCCAACAAATTTACTGTACAATTGTAAATTTTTTGCCTATGTAAGCATAAAATTAACCAGAACACGCAAAATGTGTGTTGTATATGACAATGTTTCATAAATCATACCATGACTTCGTATTTTAACAGCCATTTGTTGACTTAAACTCAGTATTTGGCCTAAAATTGATGAAAAATGGGAATTTTCAACATTTCAGATTTGCCCAAAATTCACTGTTAAATCGTTATATATGCCAAATCTTGAGGATATATCTGCAGAACATTGTTAAGAAAAACAAGAAGTGTTTGATGTGACTCAAAATACCGAAAATCTTACCCCTACCCCAACAAATTTTCCTTAAAATTGTCAATTTTTTGTCTATGTTCGCAACAAATTAACTCAAACACGCTAAATATGTGTTGAATATGACAATGTTGCATAAATTACATCCTGATTTGGTAATTTAACAGCCATTTGTTGACTTAAACTTAACATTGTGCCCGAAATTGATGAAAAATGGGATTTTTCAATATTTCAGATTTGGCCAAAATTCACTGTTAACCCGTTATATATGGCAAATCTGGATGATATATCTGCAGATAAGCCAATTTGTTGTTCTTAGCAATACATGAGTCGTCTTAAAACAGTGTTTAGAATATCAAGGGGTGTTTAATGTGACTCTGAATACAGATAATCTTACCCCTACCCCAACAAATTTTCCCTACAATTGTCAATTTTTTATCTAACTTCGCATAAAAATAACTACAAAACGCAAAATGTGTGTTATATATGACAATGTTGCATGAATTACATCATGATTCGGTATTTTAACAGCCATTTGTTGACTTAAACTCAATATTTAGCCCAAACTGATGAAAATTGGGAATTTTCAACATTTCAGATTTCTCAGAAGTTCAGTGTTAAATCGTAATATATGTCAGATCTGGAGGATTCATTTGGAACTATGCCATTTAATTGTTCTAAGCGAAACATTAGTTGTCTAAAAACACTGTTTAGAAAAACAAGGAGTGTTTAATGTGACTCTAAATACCGAAAAACCTACCCCTACCCCAACAAAATTTCCCTATGATAGTCCTTTTTTTTAACTATATTCGCATAAAAATAACCAAAACACACAAAATCTGCATTGAATATAACAATGTTGCATAATTTCTATCAAGATTTGTCATTTTAAGTCCCACTTGTCAGCTTAAACTCAATATTTTGTACAGAACTGATGAAAAATGGGAATTTTCAACATTTCGGATTTGTCCAAAATTCTCTTTTAAATAGTTAAATGTGGCAAATCTGGAGGATTTATATGCAGATATGCCGATTCATTGTTCTAACCGATATATAAGCTATATAAAAACAATGTTTAGAAGAACAAGGAGTGTTCAATGTGACTCTAAATACCGAAAATTTTATCCCTACCCCAGGAAAATGATGCTTGTAGTCAACATATGTGTTATGGTCTAATGTTCATTTACTACATATCCTTTCGTAAAATATTAAAAATCCCTAGAATATGTATGTCTGAACATTTATATGAACAAAACATACTAATGTTTTACTTTCTAAAACAAAATGCATTTTATATATCGCAATATGCTATTTTAACGCCAAAATATGGGTATAATTGTATATTTTGGGTGCTTTTCGTGAAAAATGGGATTTTTCGGCATTTTGAAATTTTACAAAATTCAAAGTTTAATTGTTGTATAACTGCCCATAAACCACAAATATGATCTTATTTGTGATATATGGGAGTCTGTATGTATTTTTGTATTTGAAATGATATGTTATTGGACCTTTATACGATGTTTAAGCTTTTCAAGCTGAATAAAATGAAATAAATTGTATGAATATTTGTGGTAAGGGGTTATATGTTTGTAATTTATGAGACTGTAGTTATTCTAAAAATGCTTAAAAGCATATTTTCTTATGGCTTAGATATAATGAAAGGATATATAATCAACATTTTCAAGTTATATATCAATTTAATGAAGTATTTGCATTTCAAAGTCAAAACAGCGGAAATTCTGAAAAACGGAAAATTCCCATTTTGCATACAATTTCGAGTAGTAGAATCTAAAAGAGACCTCTTAAAAGGTTTAAATCTACTTAAATGATTTTCTGCATGTCAGCTTTAGTGAAATACACACTAGAATTCCAGTAAAACGTTATTCTTTAATCATTTAGAGCCTAAATATTTCATATTTTCCCTTAATTTTTAGGGGGAGGGGAGCTAATTTTGACATTTCTGAACCTATAAGACGTCTGAAACTAAAATGTTTGCACACGATTTGTTACCAAATTACACTGCATATTACTTATCATTAAATAATTATGGAGCTTAGAAGATGAAATACAAGAATTTTTCGCGGTGTACTATAAAAGTGGCCCTATACTGTCTATGCGTGCAGGTTATGTTCGTGTTAACATGTTTTATTTTGAAGAGGGGATATAGGAGGACTGAAAAAACCGGTCTAGATGGTAAGTGGGGGGGGGGTTGCACGGAAAGTAATTTCAGCCCATGGCCTAATTAGTCTCCCCAAACTTAATAATAATGAGGAAAATGAAAAAAACAGATTCCTAAGAAGATATGCTCTGTATCATTTCAGTTAAAACCATATCTTAAAGAAACTTACTGATGTTAACCAAAATCCAAAAGACAAAACTT
The DNA here is from genome assembly GCA_002080025.1 of Modiolus philippinarum. NCBI lineage: Eukaryota > Metazoa > Mollusca > Bivalvia > Mytilida > Modiolidae > Modiolus > Modiolus philippinarum. The sequence goes on along the minus strand of MJUU01069497.1, from coordinate 73,903 downwards.
CAAAAATATCGCCTGACAGATATTTCTGTACGGAAGCGTTTACTCGTCTTTCCTTATTATTCGTCTTTCCTTATTATTCATTTCGCCTTAAATTTGTGTTATTTTTTAGGAATAAATGCTTTATATGGTGATAATTAAGGGTTATTAAGTAATGATTATGTAATTATTAATTGTAATGTTTGTTGAATTTTCTTTGAATTGTGGTTTTTGATATTTAGCTCAATTTAATTAAAATGTTGATAATAAGTACAATTGTAGCGGTCATTTAATCAATTATACTTATTCCTTTTAAATAGTAAGCAAATGTTATGTAGAAAACAGTTACTGCTTCATAAGATCATATTACGTTATTAATTAATCTTGTTAAATGACTTATAACGTATACATGGCAATATTTATTGCAAAGTTAATCAAATGGATTGTAGTTTTGGAATGGAGGGGGGGGGGGGGGGGTCTGGGAGATTCCTTTAAAATAAATAAATAAAAATGGGTGTGTTACTTTTGTGATATGTTTTTTCCACCGCTCCCACCACATCAGCCATAAACCACCGCTGCATTCCCGAGATGAGCACGCGAGCAGTAAAAAAATCAGCAAATGAGCAGAGAAATAAGTAGTGTAAGCAGCGAAATGAGCACGAAGAAGTGATAAACCAACGCTGAATTTCCGAGATGATCACCCGAGCATCGATTATGCGCAAGTAAAAAGAGAAATAAGCAGCGTTAACAACGAAATGAGTACGTGATCATACTCAGCAACAGCAACAGCAGAATTACCACTTTCACCAGAGCTCCAAGTGCAGCAATTCCCGAGATGAGCATGCAAGCAGCGAAATGAGCACGTGAGCAGTGAAATGATCAAGTGAGCAGCGACATGCCAAATCTTTATAGGACTTTATGAATGTTGCAATTAAAAAGACCAAAAACAAAGCATCTAGGTGTTATCATACGGTCTTCAACACAGTGAGGAACTTCACACCATATAGCAAGCCCTAAATGGCCCCAAAAGGTGAAAAGGTGAATAAATCAATGGAAACAACCCAAATTCAATATATGTTTTTGATGTAACTTTATGCTTTTTTAAACAAATGGTGACATTTACAAAGTCCTATCTCTTACAGTATGGGTGTTATTAGGTCCAACATTTAGGGAAAGGCCCAAACTACAATTTTTCCAAAGTCAAGTACTATATGTATCTTTAACCATCTCAATCAATTGAAGACATTAACAAAGTTATATTTCTTATCGCATGATAGTAATGAGGGGTCCTTTGTTTTGGCAGAAGTAATCAACATCAATGCAGTTGAATGGACTTTAACCCCAGAAACAAAATTGATAGTTCAACGAACAAGGCTTTATATACGGTAAGAGAAGATAGGAAATGTCGCTGCTCGCTTTATCATTTCACTGCTCACGTGCTCATTTCATTGCTCGCCTGCTCATCTCGGAAAATTCTGCTGCTGCATTGGGAGCGGTGGTGAAAGTGGTAATACCACTGTTTCTGAGTTTGCTCACGTGCTCATTTCGCTGCGCACGCTGCTTATTTATCTGCTCACTTGCTAGTTTTCTCTGCTCTGCTCGAGTGCTCATCTCGGGAATTAAATGGTGGTAAGAGTTAGTTGGAGTGGTGGTGATGTGTTGTGGTGGGAAAAGCACCGAATGCGCTGCTTATGAATATGCTGACTTGCTCATGCCGCTGCTCACTTGCTCATTTCGCTGTTCACTCTGTCCATTTCCCTGCTCACTTGCTTATTTTCGTTGTTCGCCTGTTCTTCTCAAAAATTAAGCGTTGTTTTTATCATTTGCCCATTTCGCTGCTCACGCTGCTCATTTCTCTGCTCATTTTTGCTGCTCGTGCGCTCATATCGTGAATTCAACAGCGCCGCTGCCGTTGGAGCGGTGGAAAAAAGATATCACAAGAGTAACACACGTATTTTTATTTATTTTCTTTTTTAAAGGAATCTCCCAGTCCCCATTCCAAAACTCCAACCCATTTGATTTACCTTTGCAATAAATATTGCCATGTATACGTTATAAGTCATTAAACAAGATTAATTAATAACGGGATATGATCTTATAAAGCAGTAACTGTTTTCTAAATAAAATTTGCTTACTATTTATAAGGAATAAGTATAATTAATTAAATGACCGTTACACTTATAATAATTATCAACATTTTAATTAAATTGGGCTAAATATTATAAACCACAATTCAAAGAAAATCTAACAAAGATTACAATTAATAATGACATAATCATTACTTAATAACCCTAAATTATCACAATATAAAGCATTTATTCCTAGAAATACAAAAAGTTAAGGCGAAATTAATAATAAGGAGAGACGAATATAAGCTTCCGTACTTTTGAATGTTTTTCTAGTGTTATTAAGGACGCTGATTGCTGACATTGTTTTTTATCACGGATTTCTTGAAACGTATTGTAATTGATTAAGCATTCTTGACTTAATGAAATGGTAAAAAGAAATGTAAAGCTCCATGTGCTTTAAATGGAGATACAAGACATTGAAAATTTGGCGGGAAATAAATTTCTCTGGATTTTCCCTAAAATAACAATAGTAGTATTTCTGTCTAAGCTGAGAAGTTATATCAAGAATTTTATGAGAACTTGTCAAGTGTCTTAATTTGACCTTTACAAAACATCCATGAAATAAAAAAGGGGGTCAGTGTGCAAAATTCCTTAAGCCATTGAACTAAAGAAAACTAGAGGACATACGAGATCTAACACAAGTAATTGAGCCACCTCATGTTTGCATTTCGTCGTCCTGTGCAGCATATAAATTGTTTCCATTATCAATACGATAAGCAGAATGATAAAAAAGGTACACCTTTATTGGTTAGAGATTTGCCGAATCTGAAATTGATATTTAAAATAAATAATTACCCTTGTTTTTGCAGAATCTTTTTTTTTTATAAATTGGTCATTGAAAGTATGTTAATTATATATATAATATATCGGTAAAGGAATACCGAAGTAAAACGTGAGCAAGGGGAAAATCCAAAACTTATTAAATTTCTAAACACACGGCAATTCATATTTATCAGAAACAATGGTCGTATTAAGTGAACGTGCGAATGATATATTGAACGTGTAAGTTTAATATTAGAGACACCTAGCCTCTCTGATATTGGTGTGACAAGTAAATATGGGTTAACCTGACGTTAATTAACATTTTGTTAACATTTTTTCCATCAAATTTTGTGCACATGCTCAACCGGAAGTAGTCCTGTTTGAAGCCCTATTCGGCCATATTGATAGGAAATGACGTGTTAGAACAACACGTGATGCCGAAGGGGTGTGATAGAATGGTATTGGAGCGCGCATGCGCGACCAAAAGTTGGTGTGTCCCAAGGTTTTATACCGGGGTTGGTCTTATTGGAAGCCCTAATCTGCCTTTTTTACCGAAAGTCTGGTATTTTCCTTAGTCGGAACTTGATCGTTCGGATGTTTTCGGAATTTATGGTATTTCTATGGATGTCTTCTATCACGTCGTGTTCATCAAAGGGAGATAACTCTTGCTTGTATTTTTCATGCTTTCTTTAGTTTGTTGATTTCACCTGAGACTTAGGCGAAATAACTCGCGATTTATTGATGTTTGTGCTACTTTATGTTTATGTTCACCGGTATTTAATACGACTCACGAGTACGCTTTTGGCAGTGCTCGCGTGCTCATTTCACGATTCGGTGGTGGAGGTGGGATGATAGGCTATTTTGGTGGTGGAGGAGCAGGTGGTGGGTTTTGGTCGGGATAGGGTTTGGATCAGGATATAACACTTTATCCTTTTAGGGCATTATGTAACCATTCGATATATTTTTATTTTTTATTTCATTTTAACAAAATCCCAGTAACGTTCTTATTTTCTCTCTTTACATTAATGTCAATTTTAGTTTTCTGTCTTCAGTGCTGGTCTGGCCATACCATTTGGGAGAAGATATCTACGTCATCATCAAAGCACCCCAGTTAACGATTTGTGTAAGAAAGTATTTCGTTCCCAATGGAGAATTGACATTGTTTCCTACAAAGTCAGGTGTGATCCTGAATGAATGGACAGAACTAAAGAAGATTATATCAGTGTAGGAAGACATAGAACCCGAATTGAAAAAAGATGGAGGAAAAAATTGTCTGCAGACCCTGATGTAAAGAGGATGGACATACTAGTAACGGAAGAATCAGCTTTTCATATATATATTTATATTATTTTTTACTTATTTATGTTTATATTTCTAAATTTTCAAAATTATCAAATGTTTCACTCAGGTGACCGAAAGTGGGGTTGGTTAGGCTTTATTAGCAGTGTAGGAGGTATCCCTTTCTTACTGTTAGTATACGACATACACGCATACACTACATTACCTTGAGAAGCAAAAAAAAAAGTTTTACATTTTGACCTCACATTTGAACAAATTGTGGTAACTTGTGTCGGTGTCCCCGACCAATTTTTATAATTTTAAAACTTTAATATTTAATGCATTTAAAAACTAAGTAAAATCAATTTTGTTATTGTGTAATGCGAGATAAAGCAGTTTAATTAAATTTTGATCAATATCCGATCTTCTGATTAATTTAACTTTTCAATAACTAAAGACAAAATGGTTTAATTACAATTAAAATTTTGAATAACTTAATTTTGATTTAATCAGTTTAATAAATTTTTGGTTAATCAAAAACTTCTCTTTCATAGATAAAATACTATATTCAATGTAATGATAATTTACTTTATTATTAACATAATTTAAAATAGATTTTCACCTTTGTCTCATTTTTCATCTATTTTCAAATTAATTTTGCAAATTTTTATGTGAAAAATTTATCTGTCATTTTTCTTTTTTTTCAATTTTTATTTGAAATATTTTCTGAAGTTTAAAATTTAAACCAAAGTACATAGTAGTACAGGTCACTAATAATCAAAGATCAAATTTCTAATTTATATTTGCACTGCAGGAATCCCTTGTTTTGCATAATATACATTTTAATTAATAAATATTAAAATAGCAACTTAATTACATTAAATTTATAAATCAGATCAAAATAAATATGATATAAAAAAAAAATTAAAAGAGAAGACTACGTTGAGAATATAAACACCGAAACTGAGGAGGATGAGCACAATAAGAAACAGAATTTATGGAACAACAGCAACGCCAAATATCGCAATATGAATAGGGATTATTTATAACTACCTTGACAAAACACCGGCAGTAGAATACCGAAGGAACAAAGCACAACAGAGAAAAGAAAAAAAAAACCAAGAACTATTCCACCTTATTAAAGATCTAAAAGAGGAGAAAAATGAACGAGAAGAGGACATCAAGGAATTAAAATAAAAATAAAAAATCTGATGGCTATAGTTGAGGACCAGGCAGCAGAAATTGACGAAAGGGAAAAGCTTCATCGAAAATTAGCAAAGAATTCCACTCAAACCCGTGCTAGGGGCCGTTTTGGACTTACTATGAGGTATGAGCAAAGCTCATTGTTGAAGGCCTCATGGTGACGTTAAGATGAAGAACAACAATAAAAGCGTTGTTCCTTTTGCTTGTTTTTACAATGTATTTGTAGAGACTTTGTCTCATGTACATTTACTCCATATCCTTACATTCACCATTGATAGAAAGTGAGGAGCAGAAAAATAATCAGAACTCTAGAAAGAGAACTACAGCAGTTGAAGACGGCAAATGCATTAGCCAAATAACATTTATAGCAAACCTGTCACAACGATACTATGAAAGCCTGCAGAAGCCAAAGCTAGTAAAACCATAACGCAACCACAATCTACTGATAAAAAAGAAGCATACCTCTTCTAATAAGGTCTACAGTTCCCCAAATTACCAACATGTGATGGGACAAATGATTGGAAGGCTTTCCATTTCGAATTCCTGCATACAGGTAACAGATATGCGTGGGACGAACAACAGAAGCTAGACAACTTTTTGATATGCCTGAGTGAGAAGGTCTTGAAATTCCATACTACCTGCTCGCTGCCAATGCAACAAAATTTTGACCTTCTAATGGAAAAGACTGCCCAAAGATTCGGAAACAAAGAACTCCCACATTTTATCAGAATATAACTTCAAGATGTCAAACAGACTTTTGAGGAGTCCGTAGAAGAGTATAGTATGCCGAACAGGTGCAATATTTGGCAACTGATGTGTGTGCAGAAGCTTCAGGGGACACAGTGGAGATGTTTGCTACAGAAGCTTTTCTACGTGGCTGTCAAGACAAACAAACTTCACTCTTTACTATGAACAAAGACCCTAAAAGAGTAAAGCAGGCCAAGCCGTACGTAAACAGCGCAATCCAAAACGGGAAAGTCCTACTGGGCCATAAAATACCGGAGTTGAGAAAGTACAAGACCAGACAGAATAGGAGAGCAATACAGACCCAGCTGTAAAGTTCAGTCCAAAAAGACGAGGATAGTTCATGGAGACCAAAGACTATATACTGGATAGATAAGACTGAGAAAGAAATTTCAGACATGAAGGACAGCATTGGTAAGATACTCAACATAGTCTTCAAGAAACAAGATCATTAAGATACACACTGGTCTACCTTGCCTTCTCAGAACTCGATAACAAGAGAATCTGACTCCTATATTTGTAATGGGAGTGGATATTTTAGCATTGATTGTCCAAAAAGACGTACAGTTCAACAACACTTAGCCCAATCATCCAAACAATAAAGGGTCTTGGAACTAGGCCACCCCGACTTAGTCTTGAAAGATAAATTAAACACATGCCAACATATTATATCTACATCACATTTCAGCATAGATTTTCCCAACTTGGATTTTCGCGCAGTGTTTTCAGGGAAAGAATCCGGTAATGATAGAGAAGTCAGTCGCTATTGAGACAGATGTCGGTGACCAGGACCCTGTCTGGGAAGAAACCAAGAAGATCATGGAAGATTCGTCAGTCTCCTTTGAGACCGGTGTCGGTAACCCCGACCTTGTCTCGGATGAAGACAAGTAATACTACAGATTTCATAAGTTATTGAATACCTTTAAGAAGTTTTATAACAGATATGAATATTCAATATCTAAATATGGCATTACTCGCAAACAGCTTACTACTAAGGGCATTTCTAACCCCCGTTTTTACGGTAATGTTGTTAAAAAATGCCAGAAACTAATTAAAAATCCAGAAAAGCTGGGACGTAACTTACTTTCTTTGCGTAATAGGGGATATTGACAAGATACTCTGCTTCCATCTGTTAAATTAGCTTTGAGATCTAGTGACCTGAAAATTTTACATACATACTAGCCCCTCACTGATACTGCCGATGTCTACTGAAATATATGATGATTCTTGACTAGATCCTGCGGGAAGTTTTGAGTTTGATTTTTCTTCCGTAGTGCGACAGTGTTCTACCAGCAGACTAGGCTCCTTTAGCTAGCCGGCAGATTAGCGGCGAGCACCTCTTCACCCATCTTTCAAAATTACGTTTTGTCATATTCTCTCCTTTGAAGATTGTGGTCATGGAGTTAGTAGTCTACCTGTATTGGGTTTTATTCGTATGTTTACTATACTATAGGGAAACGGGACAGATAAAGGGGAGGTTTGTGTACCCATAAACTGGTTTAACCCTACCGCTGGCTTTTGCTAGTGCCGGTACCAAGTCCGACTGTCCCGAGTTCCTATAGTTGTTTACGTTTGTCTTTTGTCTTATTTGTTTTTTCCTGTGTATTTCCCTAGCAGATTGTGACATGTAATTATAATTTTCAGCCATTGTAGGTGTTTCCTGTTTTCCCTTTTATTTCATTTAGTAGTGTGAACGGAAATTCATACATACATCAACAATATGTTCAAACAACTTTTGTCCAGTACATAACGATTTAATCCAATGCATAACGAAATTTACCGTTATGAAAGTGAATGTTACCTACTGTAAGTATTTACCCAAAATAACATGCAGTGACGCCTCTTATTCTGCTTTAGCACACATTTCAATCTCTTTTTATAAAAAATAACAACCTTTTTTGTCATTATCTGTGGTTTTAATTGCATTTTAGCTGTTGCCTTAATAAATATCTACCGTTACCAAGTAGACAAAATAATTATTGCATGATTTCCGTTCTTAAAACATGCTGTTAGAAATTTGCCATATTGTATTGATTGTAGTGGGTAGAAGGGATACACCTCTTTGGAAACGACGATAATTGTTTTTTTACTAGCAACAAAAAACCTGAAACAGTAGAGTTGAAAATCTGTCAAGGACAGGTAAAAGGTGATAGTTTTGCACACAAAGGCATAATCCGTTAATTTGCCGTGAAATACAATTCTTCCATACTTATTTTATGATGCAAACACAGTTTTCTGAGTTACAAACATTCCTTGTATGCTTATTTCTTGTTTTTTTCACAATAGTTAGAATTTAGGACAAAGCAAATAACTTATTTTGACCACAAATCAATATTAATTTCTGAGTTAAATGCTGCGAAACGTAAATTTGTTAATAAAACTTAACAAAGTATTCCAAAAGTATGACGTAAAATTAAAATATTTCTTAAAAAAAAAAAACAGAAAAAACCATTACAAATTTTCATCGGACAAGAACTTTGGCAATTTTTGAACAGACAGAAATATAACATCATGATCTACATTTTCCGACTGAGTGAATCAGTTATATTATCTGGTTAAGGTCCAATTCTCAGATACTAGACACGACACAGGGTTTAAACCTAATATACAGATGACAGTACAGCATGGTCTACCACTGATTGAGTAACCATGACATAGGGAGAGGGCTTATAATAATGTTGTCATAACTTGTGCCCAATTCCTTTGCTTTTGAGACATATAATATGTTTCATTCAAAACCATGACCTACAAGTTCGACTTGAGTGACTTGGTTAAGTTTCTTTCGTCAAGGTTCATGGCTCAGGACCAAGAGAGACATGATTTTTGATATTATAATCTTCAGTATGGATTATTTTAAATTGATCTACCTTTTTTCATTTGAGTTACTTAGTTCATTAGACTTTAATTCGACTTCCAGAAGTTGAAAAAAAAACTTATTGAATTCTCAGTAGTGTCCGTACCATAACCAAGTATACATCAAGAATCTAGTACAAGTAGTTGTTAGATACAAGTAAAATGAACGTAGACTTTAACCAAGTAACTGAACCGTAAACTAGAGGTCATGGTGACTTAATACTTCCTTGATGCTTCCATTTTTTTTAGAGATGCGCCCGTATAAAAGTTTTCATGACCATTGGCGAGTAGCTACTGAGCTATAGGTATAACTAAATACCGAAGTTACTGTGAATTTAGATTCGACATATGCGCATTTCGAGAACTTATGCCTCTTCAGTGCAGATAAAATCTAAACGTTTGGAAGACCATAAACTCAAACATGTTTAAAACTGATAGAGAACAAATAACCAATATGATCTAAATGTAAAGCCGAAATCAGCTAAGGACAGCGCTCTGCATGAGGGAGATACTCCTTAGTTTTCAACAAAATTTACAAAAAAGTTAGATATTGTAAGGTTCCACCAGCAGTTAAACGAACACGTAAACGAAGTAAAAAATGATCTTGTTTCACGTGATACGCTTTTCACTTCCAAAATAACTGAAACAGGGAAGCAGAAAATTAAATTGTGGTGTCAAAACAAATGATATGATAAAACAGTGGCCTAAATTTAATGAAATCTATTTACCATTCTAGTAATTTTGCTGTTTTTGAGAATTTTCTTAATCTGGCCGAACATCGTATGTAGTAGGAACATGGTAGCAACAGCTGTCTGTCCGTCAGTTACTGGTCAAGATATTGACTTAGGTCTATATTTTAGCTATACGTACAACATTGACTAGTGATATTCTTCCAGAAGATGCGTCTTCGGAAGTAGGATATCCACCATAATGAATGAAATCACTTTGCTCTATTTTGTACGGATGCATGACGATGTGTTCTTGGTGCTGTCTTCTATATTTTTCGCCGGATCAAATTGAATGAGCATTTTTTGTAAAAAAAAAAACAAAAAACAAAAACAAAAAACCAAAAAAACTTTCTGTACATCATTCCTGTAAAATTTGGTTTCAGGGGAGAAGATGAGAATGTGAAGGGCTATGTAGCAATCGGTGTGTCGTTATTTTGACATTAGCTTGTCGTACCGAATAGCGGGTAATTTTTGCGAGGTTGTAATCTTCACTTTATTCGGTTTCTCGAAGTATGAAAATAAGAACTCATGAAATATAGGTCAGTTTTTCTTCAAACATGTCTTTCCCTACACATTTTTCTAATTTTACCGAAGAAGAACAAAACATCGCTGCAAGCACAGTACACATTCCAACGTTGGAATTCAATCAACAACAAAGAAATGGCTAATAGCCCCACACAGGTTGACTTTTGTCAGATTTTTTTCATTTTCTGATTTTATCTATTGAAAGACATTACATTTCGTTTTCAAGCTGACCTCTTGCCCCCCTCCACTGTTGTTCAAAAGTTGATAAAATAACCCCAAACAGCCTCTTGACCAAACTTTACTGAAATATTTCTCCATTTTGGTTTCAAGTTACAAGATTTCAACGCAGAAAAATCAAGAGGGTTTTGTTGTCCCTTCAAATGCCTTTAACTCCAAAATAATCCAAACATAACGAACCATTTAAATGTATATAAAATTCTTAAATTCTTGACATTAGAAGTGACCTACCTAACAAGCATATTTTGATCGTCTACTCTGATAATGTGATTTTGTTCAGCCATTATTTCCTGATACTGCATATAAAGTCTATGCCACTGCTTGTGAATAGGAGGTAGCCGACGGTATTAATAATTCCAAAAGTGAGAGTCTACTGACAAGAAAATCCTACCTTGCATTTTTAGAAAATGACTGTTTTGATAAGAAATCTTACCTTTTAAAATACTGAGGTTTCATTTCATGTATTGTACATGTGGTTGTATTTGGTGACGTTTTTTCGAACTCCGGCTTTTTATATTATTTGAGCTGATGCATGCTGCTGGTGAGAGGTTACATGTACTCCTTGAAACACGTGTAGAGTATTACAAAGTTTTCTTTTATCATGCAACTTGGGTAGTTTTGCATTTCTAAGGGTCCATTAATAGCAGATATTTGACGATTTTTAGATAAGGATAGCTAAGAAGTATCTTATTATGACCAATTTCGCCTGTATTTTTCATATAATAAGTTTTATTACACCATAGAACGATGAAGTATTGTAAAAAAGAATGTGGCAAGTCCTGAAGTTACAGAAGGAGGGGTGCGGTTATTTGTAAATCATCACGTATTGATGCCAATTAAGCGTATTTTGTTGCAAGAAATACTACAGATTCTAGATGTAGTTCTTATTTGAAATATTACTGGTTGAAACTATTTAAATGAATAAAAAAAGTAAACGTTCTTAAATTCTTCTAGGAAATACAATATTATCACTTTTCAATCCGAAAAAGAATGTTCAAAGCTGATTCAATAATATATATAACCAAAATAACATGACTTGAGCATTATGATGTACACATACTTAAAAATAAGGGATATTTAAATAAAGATATTTTTCCAAGGAGGGTAATATAAAATTGTGACCGCGTTTGACAAAATGGGACTAGATGCGGCAACGTACATTATCGACAAAATGACGTTTTAAAGTTATGCAAGTTTCGAGCACCTGCCTCATATTTATTTTTAATAGATGAACGTTCTGTCTGATAAATGACCAAATAAGTTTGATTCAAAATCGTAATTCTTCTTAAGTTTAAAACACTGTATTTCCACCGTGCACTAGAAATAACTTTTAACACGGAACTGACATAAAATTATCACTCTTTTGCGGAAACGAAAGTAGACAAGGACAAATGTCAGTGCAAAATGTCGATAGAATATAGAACAAAAAATGAGTCAAAACAGTACATTTTCATCATGTTCTCTGCCATCAGAAACAGGAGATGACTATAATTATGATTTTTTTATCGGAATTACATGAGGTAGATGAACTTTATTTCTTATAGTCCATGGGCTAGAATAACCCCCCGTGCACCCCCTCCCCGGCTTCCCAACCCCATCCATTTTTTAAGTCAGCTTGCATCCCCTATTCAAAATAAAACATGTTAACACGAGCATAACCTGCACGCACTGGTTCAACAGGGCCCATTTTTAGACCCACCTACCGAAATTTTGGATAATTTCCTTTTTCGTTCAAGTTTTTCTTTCAGTTGCTTCAAAATGGTTACCAAATGCTTCCCAGTTATAAAAACGATGTAGCAAATAACTAAATACCGAAGTTACTGTGAATTTATTTTTCTGCATATGCGCATTTCGACAACTTATGTCTCTTCAAATGATTGCTTATTGTATGAGCTTTACAAAGAAACCAAATTTTTACAATTTCTTTGCACAATACGTTCCATAGCTCCATTAAACGTACCCCTACCCCTCCGAAATATTGACGAAAATTTAGACATTTTCATGCAAATTGCATAAGTTTGATGGTCTAAAGGACCCGACGTGCATCTCAATTCCCCATTGTGAAAATTCTTTGTAGTTTTTCAATCTTTTGTCTTGAAAATAAAATATGTAAACATAATGTTAACATATTTTTAATGGACAAAAATTTATTTTTAAATAGACCAAATAAATGGATCTTTGAATATTTCCCATTTTGACTAAGTTTTGTCATTCCTCTGCCTAATACTACTTGTTAGTAAATAAATATAATTTAAAGTAGGTATCAAATGAAAGCTTATTATATATGCTTTACAACTATTACAAATAATGGCCATTCTTATGTAATATAAACATAATCACCTAAATGCTTTACACCATAACTAGATTTAAACAATTTTTCATATTGGCAGTATTTGGCATTGTACAATATCATGTTCTTCTTTCATAATTGATGACGTTGTTATACCAAATCTATTTAGAAGTATTTCAATTGAAGTTTTATATGTAAGAAGGCTTGATATCATATTATGTCCTTAGCTAGCTGTCAGTAACTGCGAGCATTTGTCTGGACAGTACCTGTGTGTATTGTCTTCATGTTTTATGTACTTCATTGTAACGGTACTAGTCTTGATAAGTTGGACTTTTTTCTAGTTTGATTTTTACTGTGAGTCTTTTTGTGTATTTATTTTTTAGCCATTCACCACACATAAGGGGAGGGTTTGGATACAAGAAAACGAGTTTAACCCCACCGCAATTTTTGCGCCTGTCCCAAGTCAGGAATGTGTTGAGGATTAACTTGTCCGTGTCTTCTTATAAAAGTTTCTTGATATTTGGGTTATTGGATTTGGTTTGTTTTCATTGATTTATCCACTTTTTTACCCTTTGGGGCCATTTAGGGCTTGGTATTTGGTGTAAGGTTCCTCACTGTGTTCAAGACCGTACGGTGACCCCTAGATGCTTTGTTTTGGGTCGTTTTAACTGCCGTTGTTTTTTAACCTGGATATGGGATGTTGTCTCCTTGACATTTATCCCATTTCCTTTCTTTTTCATATCATGCATCCATAAAACTCACCCCAACCCCAACAAATTTACTGTAAAATTGTCAATTATGTGTTGTATATGACAATGTTGCATAAATTATATCATGATTTTGCATTTTAACAGCCATTTGTTGACTTAAACTCAATATTTTGCCCGACATTGGTGAAAATGACATTTGGGATTTGTCTAAAGTTCACTGTTAAATCGTTATATTTGCCAAATCCGGAGGATATATCTGCAGATAAGCCAATTAATTGCTCTAAGCGCTGCATTACTTGTTTTAAAACATTGTTAAGAAAAACAAGAAGTGTTTGATGTGACTCTAAATACCGGAAATCTTACCCCTATCCCAACAAATTTTCCTTAAAATTGTCAATTTTTTGTCTATGTTCGCAAAAAATTAACTCAAACACGCAATATGACAATGTTGCATGAGTTACATCACGCTTTGGTAATTTCACAGCCATTTGTTGACGTAAACTCAACATTGTGCCCGAAATTGATGAAAAATGGGAATTTTCAACATTTCAGATTTGGCCAAAGTTCACTGTTAACCCGTTATATATGGCAAATATGGAGGATATATCTACATATATGCCAATTAATTGTTCTAAAGGATACACGAGTTGTCTTAAAACAGTGTTTAGAATATCAAGGGGTGCATAATGTGACTCTGAATACAGATAATCTTACCCTACCCCAACAAATTTTCCCTAAAATTGTCAATTTTTTAATATATTCGCATAAAAATAACCAAAACACGCAAAATGAGTGTTATATATGACAATTTTGCATGAATTACATCATGGTTTGGTATTTTAACAGCCATTTGTTGACTCAATATTTGGCCCAAATTGATGAAAAATGGGAATTTTCAACATTTAAGATTTGTCCAAAGTTCATTTGAAAATCGGGAGGATACATCTACAGATATGTCATTTGATTGTTCTAAGCGATACATTTGATGTCTTAATACGTTGTTTAGAAAAACAAGGAGTGTTAAATGTGACTTTAAATACCGAAAATCTAACCCCTACCCCAGCAAATTTTCATAACTTCAGATCTTTCCAAAATTCATTTTTAAATAGTTATACGCGGCAAATCTGGAGGATTCATCTGTATTTCGGTATTTAGTCATCTGCAGACATGCCAATTCATTGTTCTAACCGTTATATAAGTTATCTTAAAACAATGTTTACAAGAACAAGGAGTGTTCAATGTGATTCTAAATACTCAAAATTTTACCCCTACCCCAAGAAAATTATGCTTAAAAATCCCTAGAATATGCCTGTCTGTACATATATATGAACAAAACATACTAATGTTTTCTTTCTTTTAAAAGAATTTTATATATCGCAATATGCAATTTTAACGCCAAAATATTGGTAAAATTATATTTTATGATCGATTTTCGTGAAAAATGAGAATTTTCAGCATTTCGGAATTTTACAATATTCAAAGTTGTATAACTGCCCATAAAACACGCAAATGATCTTCTTTGTGATATATGGGAGTCTTAATGTATTTTGGTGTTTGAAATGATATGCTATTGGA
This sequence comes from Modiolus philippinarum, assembly GCA_002080025.1. Taxonomy (NCBI): domain Eukaryota; kingdom Metazoa; phylum Mollusca; class Bivalvia; order Mytilida; family Modiolidae; genus Modiolus; species Modiolus philippinarum. The sequence continues at coordinate 58,893 of MJUU01069497.1, read as the reverse complement.
CCTTTATACAATGTTTAAGCTTTTCAAGCTAAATTAAAATGAAATAAATTGTGTTGAATATTTATGGTAAGGGGTAATATGTTTACGAAAGGATATGGAGTAAATGAACATGAGACCATAACACATATGTTAACTCCAACTGCAATAACTTTAATGAGCTGTAAGGCCATTTCGGAAATTTATTCCTCATCATCAGCACTAGAACCCAAACAAAGGAAATCCATAATTTCAAAAAAATGTTAAAATGCGTAAAACCAAACAAAATCCGAATAATCAGTAACATCAAATATAGCTAAGGACAAAACTACGATGGTGGGAGTTAATCCTTCGGTTTTAGAATTTAGATAAATTTAGATAATATTAATTGAACAAAGTGTACACATGAGATATTATCTCATGTACAAGTACACCATATCTAAGAAAAATAAAGAGCATGCATCCCGACCACGGGGAATTGTTTTACCAACTCCAAACTGCAATAAAAGACAAACTCCTGTATTAAATAATTTACGAAAGGATATGGAGTAAATGAACATGAGACCATAACACATATGTTAACTCCAACTGCAATAATTTTAATGAGCTGGTTTGTAATTTATGAGACTGTAGTTAGTCTAAAATGTTTAAAAGTATATTTTCTAATGGCTTGAATATAATGAAAGGACATTTAATCAACATTTTTAAGTTATATATCAATTTCATGAAGTATTTGCATCTCAAAGTCAAAGCAGCAGAAATTCTGAAAAACGGAAAATTCCCATTTTGCACACAATTTCGAGCAGAGGAGTCAAAAAGAGACCTTTTAAAAAGTTTAAATCTACTTAAATGATTTTCTGCATGTCAGTTTTAGTGAAATACATGCTGGAATTCTAATAAAACAATATTTTTTTTATCATTTAGAGCCTGAATATTTCATATTTTCCATTAATTTTTAGGGGAGGGGTGCTAATTTTGACTTTTCTAAACCTACAATACGTCTGAAACTAAAATGTGAGAGCACGATATTTTGCTAATATATCATAATCATTATTACATCGGCAATTATTAAATACATATTCATATTTTTACGACCATAAAGTCAGAAAGTCGAAATTGTGAAAAAATATAAAATTCCGAAAATTCCCATTTTTCAAAAATTTTATACCGAAAATCAAAATTTTATTGACTTTAATGGTTTTGTTTTCCAACATTGTATGACAACTGATAAGTAAGGCATAAAAAACTAGATCAAATGACGAGGTGTTTTAATCTGAAAGGAATTGGCAGCCTAAAATCGTCATTTTCGCATTTTTTTTTGCAGGGGGAGGGGTACATTTTTTGTATCCCCAGATCATGAAAATGGAGAAAAGTGCCCAAACTTGAGTTCATTGTAAAGGGTATTAAAATAGCTTTAATTTGGTACCAAATTTCAGTACATATTACTTATACTTAAACAATTATGGAGCTTAAAAGAAGAAACTTAGGTTAAAACGAAAATACAAGAATTTTTCGTGGTGCACTATAAAAGTGGCCCTATACTGTCTATGCGTGCAGGTTATGTTCGTGTTAACATGTTTTATTTTGAAGAGGGGGTATAGGAGGGCTAAAAAAAAATCGGTCTAGATGGGAAGTGGGGGGGGGGGGGTAGTGCACGGAAAGTGATTTCAGCCCATGGCCTTTAAAATTAATCTCAACAAGAAACCCAGAAAAACGTAAACAGTGATGCCGATGGGGAAAGTAATGATAATTATGAATCGAACGCTGAGGATAGCCGAATAATTGTTGACAACTCTGATCAAGATAATTAAGAAAAAATAAACAGTAACCCTATAATTTTTTTATTTTTACCACGGTCTGGCGAGCGACCAGCGAGGGGTAAAATACCACCATAAAGTGCAAGCCCGTGGTATAATAATATAAATATATGGTTACTGATAATTATTTCGATTCTAATAGGACACTCACAAGGTTCCGATAAGGAGAATTCCTCTTAGTACAAATGAATGAAACGCCATGTTATGTAGATATTTGGTCTGTGACGTTGCAAAAACTGATGTAAAACTATCTATGACGTTATTGAAAGTACCGTCATTTGTTTATGACGTTACCCATAAGTAAATATCATTTTTACCACGGGTTTACATACAAAGCGAATGGAGGCCGTCATATTAGAATCTTGAATATATCATTCAAAATAGATTTCGGAACGAATCGTGTGGATGCAAGGAATTTTATCATGATAAGCATTGTAGTAGTATTATCGATTTTGATAGTGCAGTGGAATTTAGGGAACACTGTCGCGAACTTTCGAGTGAAAAGCTAGATATAGTAATAAAAGTTGAACTCTTTTCCCACAGACATATTGGTTCATATACCGAAACAAAAAAACATAAGTATAAAGAAAGACAACGTCCATATCAGGCTTTTTTTCTTCAACGGGAAAAGAGTATGTCAGTCAAAATTTTGCTTTACTCCTGGAATATTTTAAAAAAATAACTGCAAGCTATTGATAAATCTCTTAATAGTAAAGGGTTCGCAGCACGGGTGCATGGATCGACAAGTAAATCAAACAAGAAAGCCCTAACCTTAAATGACAATGAACGAATTAAAAATTGTCTTTATCGATATGCATCTGACAATGCCCACCCACTGCCAGGACGATAACTAAATTTTAAAACGTCAAATGTGCTCCTATTACCATCTGATAAAACAACTTCGGACAAACATGCAGCATATGAAAGCATAGCATATAACTTAAAATATAGAAGCATTAGTCTTAGAACATTTTAAAGGGTGTGGCATGATCTTTGTCCAAATATTGTGTCGGCAAAGCCACGTACTGATCGTTGTCAGAAATGCCAAGAATTTGCAGAAAAAATATCAAAAAGTGGCAATTAAACTGAGGATGAAAAAGAAAGCTTATTAGAACAATACAATCAGCATATTCCACTTGCAGAACAACGAGATTTTTACAGAGAACAATGTCAAAAAATTAAACAGGAGTTTTTAGAGTTACCAGAGGAATTAAAACTGCAAGGTATGTATTTATTCATTTTCTGTAAAAGTTTTGCCAATTACAAGGAGTAATTAAAATTAACACATTTAATTGTTTACCTTAAATTTCCCTTTTACATTTTCAAGTCATTTGCATATCAATTAAATGCAGTGTGTGCTACTTGTTGTTTTGATTCACGATTCATTCAACTGCATTACCTTTTCACATTTTAAATATATGTTTCTCCAACTGAATAGGAGTCATTCATTTGCAATATATGCTTTATTTGTATTTCAAAGCCCCCTTTCAATTTTAATAAGAATAATGATTATATTAATTTTTAGGATAAATAACTTTAATTGAATTCCTTGGTACTGGATTTAGCTTCCTATTTCGATATTTTTGGAAACGAGCATATCTTTCTGGTCTGCCTTTGGAATATGGCTATCCGTATTATTTGATTTAAATGCTGCCGATGAGAGGTAACGCCTTGTTACACGTGTACAGCACTACGAAATTTACCGTTTTTATGCAACTTTGGTCTTTTTTTCGTATTTTGAACCATTGAGCCGATGCCACTGCTGGTGGATCTTAGGTCCCGAGGGTATTCACAAGCTCAATAGTCAGACTTGTTTTACATGAAAATCTTACCTTGCGTGTTAAAGAAATTTATTGTTTTTATCAAATTCTAACCACCTAAAAATACTAAAGCACTCGGTAGATGTCCTTGGTACTGGATTTGGTTTCCTATTTCGATATATTTGGAAATGAGCACATCTTTTTGAGCTAGTTTTTGATTAAGGCTTTTCATATTATTTGATTTAAATGCTGATGATTAGAGGTTACTGCTTGAAACACGTGTACAACACAACGAAATTACTGTTTTTTATGCAACTTCGTTATTTTTTTGCATTTCAAACTATTATGATACAGATATATATAAAGTACATGTTAATATGAATGTACTGAAAAAAATCAGTATTTGTTTGTTAAATTTAAAGCATAAATGACAGCCAAACTGGTATTTATTTATATGAAATGTGTCAAAACATTTACAACATGTAAAATCAAAGATTAATTTGAAAGCACAACATGTATTACATTCTAATGAACAATAAAAATATTCAGTTTATAAATGCATGTACATTTATGTTGAATAACAAAGTTAATTTTATTGTTTCTTATCTCTTTTAGCAAACCCACCTAACAGCCTTGATTGCCAGATGCATTATTCATGGGATTATGCACAACAGGTGCACTACCCTCACCATGCACAACAAGTAGGACCACTATATTTCATTACTCCAAGAAAATGCAATGTATTTGGAATTTGTTGTGAGGCATCAGGTTTGTTTACAATTACCATATCATACTTTTAATCATTTGCATAGTGACTGGTCATGTATAAAGTTTTACCTAAAATATTTTATTTCTACAGACTGATCCCTGTATTTTTTGTGATTTCAAGAAGAGTTCAGGAATCTGATAAAATTTTCTGAAGTGTTGTTAAACCCATTAGACATGATATCAAGGAATCACACACACACACATACACACACACACACACACACACACACACACACAAATAGAACCTAATAATCATAATCATATTGAAAAGAGAAATAATAATAATAATGATAATAATAATAATAATGAATTTAATTTTTTCATAGCTCCATGTGTCCTTGGAAAATTCAGAAACAAAACAATGTCGCATAGAGTTTTGAATCACCGAATCCATTTCCTATATTTCCTCTGTCCTCCGGACACGGACCAATGTCTTTGGCTACGCCTCATTCACTAGTCAGTGTCCCGGTGAACAACAATCCCAACACTTCCCCCATATCTAACTAACAAATACATAATAATGTATAAATAATTTCAAAAACATTAATATTTTTATACATGATACATATCGTCTCTATAAAATAAAATCATCAGTTGAATAGATATAAGCTATTGAAAACTATATGGGAATTCTTATATAATATGGATACTATTTAAAGACAGAATAACATATATTTTCTATTCCAAGTATAAATTGACATTACATAATTTGATGCACTAACTAAATGTTCACTTCCTCCCCTTACTGTAGTGCACGTAAAGAACAATCATAAAACAAAAATCCATCACCATTACAATTTTAGGAGAAAACTAGACTAGATTTATTTCCAATAATTAATTAAATTTATCTTTAATACCTTCCCACTGTTTCAATAGTATATCTGTAGCTGCAGGAGTTTTGTAAAGTGTCGAGAGTTTTCAATTTTGTATCTTTCTTTTCAAAAACGAATGACTCCAGCCTGTGAAGGAAATATAGCACTAATTTTACAAGAATATATGTAATGCTAAATGAGAAGAATGATTAAATTGACTAAATTGTCACTGGAGGTATCCCTAATATAATATCTTTTACATAGATAGGAATATCCAAATTGCATGTTCTTTTTAGGGTATCTTGTACCTGTAACCATAAATTTTACATTTAAGTCAAGATTGTACAAAGTGTATAACATACATGTATCGTTGAATACCATGTTAAAAACTAAATGCAAAGCCTAATAATACTAGTATGTCATATGTAATCAAATAAATACCAACCAAAAAAAAAAAAAATCAACAATAAATTAATGAATCAATCAATCAATCAATTAAATGAATATTTTTGTAAATAATCAAATATTGTAAATCTTTGTATTTTAATCATGAAAACTTGCAATTGACTTTTGAGCTTGTACATTGTATAAAAAAGTTCCTGATATATTGATAAAAATTGATAAAATATTACTTTTATAGAATGAAAAACTAGATCAAAGTATTTTTTTTAAAAGGTTTTGATATCTCTGATATAAATTTTGCATAAGTTGTAGGTAAACAAACATTTTATCTCATTTACGAGACAGAAATTCAAGGAAAAGGCGCAAACAGTGATATTAGTTTGACACATCATTTTTTGCAGTGGTGCAATTATGGGGAAAATGATGTTACAGTACATTTTGATAATTGTCAGGGCCAAACCAAGAATAATATTGTTCTTTGGGATGCCCTTCGGAGAGTTATGAATGGTAAGATAAGCTTGTATTTTATGCTACACCAGAATTTAGAACCATTCATTTGCAAGAGTTAAATACATATCTATATATGGAACAGATGAGCAAAAAAAAAATTGATTCAAACTAAAATGCAGAAATTGTAATGTCAAAATATTCTAATTTATCATGATTAATTCGAACAAATGTATCTAGAAATTAAACTTTTAATCTAAGAGTGAATATCTATATTTTAACATTCCTACGTTGACCATCTTTTTAATTAAAGAAAGATAACTCTGCAATTCGGAGATTAATCATGTTTTTTATTTGAGTTACTTTTTTTTTATTTGTCTTTATTTTTTATATTTGTCTGTCTATCATCCTACATTTCAACCTTTTTATTATATCTCCCCGCCTCAGAGAGGTGGGAGATATATTGTTTTTACTCGTGGGTTCCGTCACAAAATTTGTGTTCGCTTGTTTGCAAAAACCACTGCACTCACGATGTCCAAATTTTCAGGATATATCAGTTTCTATTTGATCTATGTCCATGTACTTTTATGTGTTAATTAGTCAAACTGTTAATGAGATATTTGCTAATAAAAATTGTTACTAAAAATAGTATTTTTACTAATAAAAGCTTAAAAGCCAACAGACGAATAAAATCTAGTGAACAGACGAATGAAAGTTGTTTTGTGCACAGCTTAGTTAATTTATAAAAACATTTCTAACAAATACAACATGTAAGTGTCCTAATATTTGAAAAAGTCTGAATAATTCAAAATTAGTTCCAATTCATGATAAACCTACTACAATTACAGACATTTGGAATATCTTGATCAAAACGATGTCGTACTCATATACAATGTATTTCCAACCTCCACTCATCATATTATAATTTGATTTCCGATTTAATGGGAAAATTATTTATTTCTTATCTTAATTGAAGTTGTCAGTTAATAGTTACACCTAAACATTTTTATCGTCATTGCTACATACAACACTTTAATCAGAGATGATACTACTGGATGGTATTTTATGAAGTTGATACCTTAATTTCATAAAAATATTTTGACAAGAACATGTAAAGACAGTAAAGCATATGCATCACTTAATCTACTCTCAGCTGACAATGGGAACTCAACTTTTTTCAATTAGGAAAAATTATCTGTGAGGGTAGTCAGGCGGGGTCAATAATTTAGTATTATAAGCATGACCCCTGGAACAAATTATATCATGACGGGGAGATATAGTTTTCGTTTCGAATACATTCCTCTAGTTGTATATGTTTTCAACTGAAACAAATGAATTATTTGTTGCAATGCACTTTACATTAAAACGAACTCAACAGTTAACACAATGCAAGTATCATTGATATGACTTAGATATTCAGAAATGATTTATATGCAGCTGTCTTGTCAAAACAATTTCACAGAAATTATGAGAGCACTCAATGGCAATATTTTGACAGAAAAAAAAATAAAAAGTGCATATTAAATTATCAATCAGAATTTTATGTTTTTATTTTGTTCATGCTTTTTTTCTTTGTGGTTGTGATATTATTTAGGGCCAATCTTTAAAATCACTTTAGTACCAGAACTTTATCATATTTAAAAAAGACAGAATTTGAAAGTAAGTACACATGTTTTTTTTTCATTTACTCCAGGTCTTCACAAGTATACAGTATTCAATAATGATTGCAGGGCATACAAAATTTGATCCTGATTGGCACTTTGGTGTCTGGAAGCTTAAATGGAGGAATTCCACAGCAGAATGTTTAGATGATATATGCACACATATTCACTGATTTTTTTGTCAGGTATTCAATTGTATATATTCTATGCTTGACATTACTAAAAATCATAGTGTCATGTAAACAATTAATATTTTACAATGTGTAAGTCTTTCCTTCAATAACATGCATCTGTCTGAGAACATTTTAAATTGCTGTAACATGCACTTTGACTGAGAATGATAGAATTAGTTCAGTATTGTTGTATTAACAACTCGCAAAATAATTAGATAATGTATACACCTTTACAGACATTGCGTGAAGTTTCACCAATTGATAGAGTTTCTTTTTTATGTCTTCCCCTCTTTTAATAGGGAAACATATTGTGTTTTATTTTGTTTGGCCATCTGTTGTCTGTCCGTCCGTTGTCTGTTACAAAAGTGGGTTCCACTTATCGTTAATCTTTTACCTGATGTCAACCAAACCAAACTGCATTGTTCACCAATATGTATAGCTATGCATATTCTGATGTCAGAATGCTCAACACTTCTATCAACAGAGCACTACCCCTTTTTACTCAAAATAAGTCAATTTTACTACTACATCTTTATTCGGATGGAAACCGAACTTCACAGGATTGTTGACCACAATGCTTTGTTGTGTAATTGTTTTGATGGAATTCTTTGTCAATTTTTCAAAGTTATGGCTCTTAATGATTTAAAAAAAATCATATTGAGTGTTTGTGGGAGGGTAGGGGAGTCTTTCTTTTTTTTAAACACACTTTAGTTTCTTTTAGAACGATCATAATGTATTGGTATTATTTATTTTTAGTTCCAGATAGCTGAAACTGTAAACCGATCCAGTAGAAACGGCCACAATGTTTGTTGCTCAGTTTATCAATGATAAAGAAAAATCAGTCACATTTTATAATTGGAAGACTTACATGCATCAATATTTCAAACCATTAAAACACATTAAAAAGTATAATCATTTCTTGATGAAATCTGAAACACCTAGTCAAGTTCAATGCAAGGAATATGGAAAATATGTAAGTGTAGTTTTCAATCAAACAAACAAAATTTACCACAAAATAAAAATGTTCCCATTATTCTACCAGATAAAGAACTTGAAGCATGTAGACAATGGTACTTGTATGACAATATAAGACATTATTGCTATGATGAAGCAAAGAAGGATACTGTATGTCCTAAACCGATTGTAGCAAAAAAAGAGGTGGACTTGACAAACGAAAATCAAGAACAAAAAACGAAACCTGTGGCAGCCAGGAAAAAGACATTGTTGAATTAAACAATTTGTTTCTTAATATTGTAGACTCAAATTGGACTAGAACCTTTGCTTTGGTAGTTTGTTATTCTTCTAATAATCTCCTTAGATATGACCGATTTACAAAGAGTTTAGAAAATAGTGTTTGTCGACATAAGATCCAAATTGTTTGTTGATGAATTTTATGTGTTCTGCGTGTTTATTTCACTTTATCACTTATCCTGAATTTTTAATATGACAATGACAAACAAAGCCTTTGCCACAATTGGTTAGGAGATGTGCAACTTGATTGAATATTTTGGGGTAATTCATAAATGATAATTTAATCATTTAATTTTTATGCAGTCCTAAAATGTGTCAAAGCTTTTGACTAAATGAACCTATATATAAAAAGAAAGGAAATAGGGGTAAATTTCTAGGAAACGACATCCCATATCCAGGTTAAAACAACCCAAAACACACTGTTATTTTGTACAAAAACAACTGTGAGCAAATAATACTCACTTGAGCCTCTAGTACTACTTAAAAGTCTATCAAACTGGACACTGCAAAAAAATGTGACAAAAATGTACAGTTGTGTTTCTACATCTGAAGATAAGTTCTTGAAAATTACTTTTCACCGGCATGAATTAAATCTTTATAACAGCAAACTAAAATTCTATGTAAGGAAGGCTCGGGTACCAATAGAACGGTTTATTCCTACCGATGCTGATGTCGGTAACAAATACAATTATCCCGAGTCCATATCGATGGTTACGTTTGTCCTTTTTATTTGTGCTTTCCTTGTGCAGTTCCCATGTACATTATGTTATTTTATTGAAATTTTCAGCCATTGTAGATGTTTCTTGTTATCTCTTTTATTTAATTTGAGAGTTTTAGGAAAATTTGCCTGAATTGGAATAAAAATTTAATGCAATTAAGTTCTTTAAAAATCACTATTTTCATTGAAAGGAATTTCAAACTGTATGGATCCTAAGTAGAATCTCTCAAACTAAGTGGTATTTAAGTTTCAGGGAATTTACTAAAACTTGAATCAAATAATTTTGCAAGGTCACTGAAAATTTGGTGAAAACAGCCCATAGTGTAATTGCTGTGTTGCATCCAAATTATTTGTTGAGGACACATACAACGGGAAAGCTTTGCGAGACATTGCATTGACATACAAGATAGCATAGCTATTTGATTTGGCAAGAATTGATGTAGTAAAATATTTTATTCGGTATTGTTATCTTTTTATGTGAGTTTACATAGAGTATAAGTCGCAGCAATGAGTTCATTTTTTCTCATTCCTCATTTACCATATTGCGTTCAACAACAGATAAAATTAATATTAACAGATAAAAGCATTTCATGAAAGCAAAAATTTTATTTTTATAGAAACGATGTTTTTGTAGACAATTCATTGTTGGTATTCCTTTTAATTCTAATTAATATTAAATTATATGAAAAGAAATTATTGTGTGAGTACTTTTATTCCTTAACATTAATTTTCATGGTTTTTATAAATATCACTATTTCTTGGGTATTCGTGGCTTTAAATTCTATTCAATAAAACTCTATGGAAGATGAGTTTCGTTTTAAATTTAATTTAGTGGTTTTAGCGAACCACGAAATCCCAGAAAATAGGAACCCAACGATTATTAGTACTTTAACTTTAACAGTATTACAATCATAGACAATAATTTGATTAACTATGTATCGTTTATTAGTATCAGTCACTGAATTTTGTGTTACTACGTCTACCATAATTCATAAAAGATGTGTCCGTTTACTCAAGAAAACATTCCTCTATCCAATTTTTTCGGCATCTTATCTTTCGCACTTTGAAGACTTGCTGTCGAGTCCTTTACTCTCGACCTCCTACAAAATCATAACATATTCTTAAAATGTTCTAAAATAAGCATACTTATGTTGTTTATATGATGTATATAAAATTCAGTGTTAATTTAGTTTCTTTATATGTCCATTTCGACAGCTTATGTCTCTTCGGTGCAGACCAAACCGTTTTGAAGACCCCTGATAAAAAAAAAAAATTGTAAAATCTACCACGATTTGACAGCTCATTACATTCTCTTTTGTTTCACAAATGAGAAGATATATCTTTGGGTAGATCCAGAGTTTGTTAATGGACTGATTGACACCGACTGTGACAAACCGGACTTTTCACTGGCAGTGTAATGGGTGTCACGCGTGGAGCAGATTATGCTTATCCTTCCGGAGCACCTGATAACACCTAAGTTTTTATAGGGGTTCACACAGCTAGTGCTTTAGTTATGTGGCGGTCTTGTTCATTTTTGTTTATTTGTTTTGTCTTTGTCACACTGTCTCAATTATAGTTGCTGTGAATTGCCCTGATTTTGGATTTATGATTTTAGAATTTCCCCTTTCCTCGTTCTTGCTTCGGTATTCGTTTGCCGATGTATAAAGACCAAATATCCAAAAAGATCTAAATTAAAAGTAAATATCGGGCTTAGGATAGTGATTTGCACAAGGGAGATACTGTACTCCTTAGTTTCGATAAAAAAATCTCAAATTTAGATATTGCAAGTTTCCAAGTAATATCGGTTTTTCAGATCCGACTTATGCCTGGCTAGGAAGTCTGCTTTTGAAATATCGGCATGATGTATGCATAGTAAGACATACTTATCCATCTATGCTAGTTTAACTTCTTGGGGAATTCATGTCCATGTTACCTCTCACTATTTTAACAAATTACGAGTCTTGCTATCGGCATGCTACGTTCCCTTGTATTTAAAAGTTCTGTAAGCCTGTCTAAATACATGTTGCTTAGCTGTTTGAATAATCTCGATGATTGTATTGTTATATGTTATGACCTTTTATACTATTATTAAGAAACATATATACTACTCAACAAAAGAAACGATACACAGATTTTATAAAAAAGAATTTACTTTGTAGCAGGAAACCATAACTCGTAGACAAAATCTATTTTCCTACATACAACAATTAACATTATGCCCGAAGATTTCTCCTACAATGTCTGAACCATCTCCGGTCACGATCAAGGTCATTATCCGGAATGTTGGTTTACAGGCGTAAAAAGTGAGTATTTCCACCTTTTGTCTTTACCAAACTATCTCATTTTCGAACTGGTTGACGTCAAATCTCGGTTGCTATGTCGACCATGATTTCTTCAGGTCTATTTTCCGTTTTCAACTACCGATCTCATAAGGGGAAAACGCGTGTTGTGCGATCTTGACGTTTTGACGTCTCACGGGACCTGATTTTTCATTTGATGAGCATGTTTGCTTTGAATTCATGGAAAGACTTCAGTTCTTCTTTTCACATAGCAAGGAATTGCGAAGGTTAAAATCAAGATTAAAGGTCTGACCGCGCTAAGCCATTGTCCAGGTTGATTTTGGATGGAACGGGGCATCGAAATGAGAAATTGTTTTCCACTTTTTAAGATGGCAAATTGTTAACATGATGAAATGTCCCAGTTATGAACATAAAACAGTAAACGGCGAACTCGATCATCAGACGAAAAACTACAATTTCGGAATTTCATCGTATCCGTTTCGGAACTGATTTAAAAATTGGATAAACAAATGTGTTTTTGGCGTTGACTACATAAATACGCTAAAATAAAATTTTCAAATTGCGAAATACAAAAATATTTACAAAATTAATTGTGTATCGTTTCTTTTGTTGCGTAGTATATAATGCAGTACTGCGAAATATTACTATCAATATTACACATATATTAATTCCAAAAACTTTCTTGATAGTTGAAATGATGGTTAATAACAACTTTCTAAATTTTTAAGACAATAAATAAAAAATAAATAGTTAAAATAAAGTCATTTCTTATTTTTAATCAGACAAACTTATACTCCAGATCGACATAAAAATATCATGTGCTTTCTTCCGAAGAACCTGGATTAAAGAGCATTTCTTAAATATTTTGAAAGCAACTCCACTTTCATAAAAGAGACCGTTTTGGTTGTTTTGCGTCACAAAACGTGTAATTCGTCTTAGACTTTGGATATCGATTGAAAATGGAAGCTGTAAGACGTCTTATTCCGAAATTGAAACAATGTCGATAGCGATTAAAAATCTTCGTCTTTTATATTGTGTACTGATTGAAAAGTGAATTCATGTTATGTAAATGCTGCAAATTGCACGTGTTTATTGTATTTAATGTGCCCACCTCTCATGATTTTACTTTGCCAAGTTTTCTTACCTTTGACTCGATGAGTGGCCTGTTGCTGTTTAAATGTTGTGACTGTCTTCTGTTTGTTTGTTTTTTTCGGGCAACGGATGACAGTGATTGAAAGACCAATTTGCCAGTAAATTTAATATTTGTTGACAACCCCGCATTCATGAATAACGTGAAGCATGGATTAAGGGTAACTCGATAATAAACAATTCCTCTCAAACAGGTGCTATGGGCCGCATTATACTTACTATGATTCATGAGCTCATATCTTAAGGCTTCATTGTGACTTCAAGATGAAGAACAACATTATTTCATCGCTTTGTTTTACCATGTATTTGTAGAGATTTTGTCTCGCATGTATTTACTCCATATTCCTTCATTGCTTATTATAAAGTCTGGTGGTGGCTGCATTATATGTTTAATATTAAATTTTTCTCTCATTAAATTAGACTTGATTACGACTCAATTGAATGTTGTCTCTGTGTGTAAAGAGCATGCCAGCCATGACTGGGAAATAATGCAGCATATGTGTTTTAGGTTGTAAATCTAATTATGTCAATGATTTAACATAAATTTGTAAAAAAATATATTATATAATGTATTTTTAAGACTAATGCTTGTTTTGAAACAATTCTTCATCAATATCATTATGGTTTTTCCATTGCTATAAACTGCTTTTCAATAAAAATTCAATTTAAAACAATTGTCCCAATTTGCTTTCTATGTTAACAGGTCGATATTTTTGCTCGAATGTAGATAGTCCCAGTTAATATGGAAAGTATTGAATAAGGTACATGTATATTGTGAATTCACAATTTCACAATTTCAAAACTATTTGCCTATTTTGTTGCACTTTACCTCAATATTTATCAAAAATATTTTGATGAAATTTAATTTTTAGATGGCTTTCGAGAAAGATTTTCATTGCATACGAAGAATTTTTAAGTATAATGTTCGCAAATTTATTAAAACAAGCACATAAATTTGACTTCGGTCACATCTCGATGATTTCATTTGATTTTTTCAAAGCATACATCGAATAGTCATCATAGAAGAATTAAATAATTAATTGAATTACCACTTCTTATATATCTGTTTAAAGATAATTATTTTACGTCAATTAAACATAATGACATATACGTCGTTTCAATGTCAATCTAACGACGAACAATGTTGTGATTTCTCGACAAGGGATATACATCAACCTAAAAAAAAAAAACAGAAAAAAAACAGGTGTCGGATCAACGTCAAAAACCGATCATATATAAATCTTTAAATTAAATTAAATTACGACGTCGGTTTTACATGTACATGTATGTTTTCTTACGAGACGACCACAAATCAAACCTAATTGAAAATCGATATGACGCCATGTGTTTGATGATGTATGAATTTATATATAGACAAATGTTGTACCAAATGGACGGATTACAATTATATATTTATGTATTAAATGCTTTCATTTTTGTGTTTTATTGTATTTAATTTTCATCCATAGCACATAATGACTGAATCTTTATTGCAATTCTGTCAGATTAACGTTTTGCACAATTCTTTCGTAAAATAGTAGGCATATATATTTTGTCTTTGAGATTTATTTAACATATTTACCCTTTTAACACAGCTTTTTTAAAGAATGCAAATGCAATTAACGAAACAATAACAACTAATGCTCCTCCTATCCCTGCTCCAATGTAAGCACCAGTATGCGATTTTTCTTTATATGAGGTAACTGTAAAAAGGACGGACAATAAATGAATTTCCATTAAAAAATATATGAATTACATAACATTTTTATTATTTCTAATATATACGTTCACTCATTACCGATGTTACAATAAATTTTAGTTTCAAAGATGATCATTTCGACAACCTGTCTCTTCAGTGCAGACAAAATCTAACGGTAGAAAGGATTGAAACCTGATTATTATATGATACCGGTGATTTATCGAGTTTTCTCAGTTAAATAAATGCCAATTAGTCACCGGTGAATATAAAGGATTTCTAGTCACCGGATAACGTCTAAATTAAGCGACGTCACAATATCACTTCAATGTCATAGTCAAATAAACAACTTGAGTTTTTAAAAGAAAAAAAAATAATCCGCGCCTGAAATCTTGGTTTTTGAGTAGAAAATCTATATGATAAAAAAACATGACTAATCGACCACCATGAATATCAATAAAAATGTCACTTTTGTCGATCAACGCAGTGGATTAAAATCGTTGCAGAATTCTAAAAAAAAACAAAACAAACCAAAACAAAACAAAAGAAATGATTTGACGCATTCATACACGAAAGACTCAGAAATCCTTCTTTTCAAACACTAAATACTAAAATTTATTTCAATTGTGTTTCATGAAATAAAAAAATCCTTCGACAGGAATATGATGAATAAAATTTTCAAAAAATGTTGAATTGTTTTGGTCATTTTTAAACCGAACCTTTCAACCCTTAAATATTCTAAAATTCATTAAAATTGTGTTTCGCAAAATCTTAAACTCCTTTCAAAGGGTATGATGAATAAAAAAATTAAATTGTTTTGGTCATTTTTATATTGTAAACTAAAAATTTTACTTTTCAACCCTTAAATCAGCTACAACTCATTTAAACTGTGTTTCAGAGAATATAAAACCCTTTCAAAAGGATAGTATGAAGTAAATTTTCAAAACACTAAATTGTTTAGGTCATTTTTAAAGATTGAGCTTAAACTGCAGACTAAACATCTGACTTTTCAACCCTTAAGTATGCTTAAATTCATTATAAGTGTGCTTCGCAAAATGTAAAACTCCTTCGAAAGGATATGATGCATAAAATTTTCAAAAAAATAAAATTGTTTTGGCAATTTTTATAGACTGAGTTTAAACCGCAGACTATACATCTAACTTTTCAACCCTTAAATATGCTAAAATTCATTAAAATTGTGATTCGCATAATTAAAAACTCTTCGAAAGGGTAGTATGAAGTAATATTTTCAAAAGACTGAATTGTTTTGGTCATTTTTAAAGATTGAGTTTAAACTGCAGACCAAAAATCTGATTTTTTATCAGATAAGTATGCTTAAATTCATTAAAATTGTGCTTCGCAAAATATAAAACTCCTTCGAAAGGATATGATGAATTAACTTTAAAAAAATTTCAATTGTTTTGGTCATTTCTGCAGACTGAGTTTCAACCGCAGACTTAAAATCTGACTTTTCAACCCTAAAGTATACTAAAATTCATTAAGATTGTGTTTCGCAAAATATTAAACTCCTTCGAAAGGATAATATGAAGTATAATTAAAAAAAAAATAAGTTGTTTTTTTGTAATTTTTAAAGATTGAGTTTAACCCGCAGACTAAAAACCTGACTTTTCAACCCCGAAATATGCTAAAATTCATTGAAATTGTGATTCGTAAAATATACAAATTTTTCAAAAGGATATGATGAATCAAATTTTCAAAAAAAAAAAAAAACAATTTATTTTGGTCATTTCTATAGACTGATTTTAAACCGCAGACTTAAAATTTGACTTTTCAACCCTTAATTATGCTAAAATTCATTAAAATTGTGTTTAAGAATATATAAAACTTCTTTGAGAGTATAATATGAAGTATAATTAAAAAAAAATTGAATTGTTTTTTTTTGTCATTCTTAAAGATTGAGTTAAAACGCCAGACCAAAAATTTATTTTTTTTTCAACCTTAAAGTATGCTTAAGTTTATAACAATTGTGTTTCGCAAACTTAAAAACCCCTTTGAAATGGTATTATGAATATAATTTTCAAAAAAATTAAATTGGTTTGGTCATTTTTAAAGATTGACTTTAAATCCCAGACCAAAAATCTAATTTTTCAACCCTAAAGTATGCTTAAATTAATTAAAATTGTTTTTCGCAAAATATAAAACTCCTTCAAAAGGATATGATGAATACAATTATCAAATAAATTAAATTGTTTTGGTCATTTTCATAGTCTGAGAGTTCAAACCGCAGGCTAAAAATCTATTTTTTTAACCCTTAAATATTTTGAAATTCACTAAATTGTGTGTCGCAAATATAAAACTACTTCAAAGGAACGTGATGAGGTAAAATTTTCACAAAATTGAATGTCATTTTCATAGACTGAGTTCAATCTGAAGACCTAAAACTTACTTTTCAACCCTCAAATATACTAAAATTAATTAAAATGTGTTTCGCCAAATGATAAACTCATTGGTAATTTTTATAGGCTGAGCTTAAATCCCAAGCTAAAAATCTAACTTTTCGACCTTGAAATATGCTTAAATTCATTAAAATTCTGTCTTACAAAATATGAAACTCGAAAGGATAGGATGAAGGAAAATTAAAAAAAAAAATGCTTTGGTAATTTTTATAGACCGGGTTAAAAAGGCAGATTGAAAATCTAATTTTTGAACCCTTAAATTGTGTTTCGCAAAATATAAAAATCCTTCGAAAGAATATGATGAATAAAATTGTTAAAAAAATTAAATTGTTTTGGTCATTTCTATAGACTGACTCTAAACCACAGACTAAGAATCTAATTTGTCAACCCTCAAATATCTAAAATTCATTTAAATTGTGTTTAAGAAAATATTAAACTCCTTCAAAAGGATAAGATGACTGAACTTTAAAAAAAAATTAATTGTTTTGGTCATTTTCAAAGATCGCGTTTAAAGCGCAGAGTAGTATTATACAGTTAAGGTACCCAATTCTCATTCACAATTGCATGTAAACGATTTAAGTTAAAAAAATACAACATTTGTAATTTCATAAAAACGTTTCTTTACATTAAAAAAAATATATCTAACAACCTGGAAACACACGAGAATATTATGTTTATTCGTTTTGTCTTAAAATTCCAAATATTTACGTATGCGTCATACTGATCGATACAACGCGTAATTTACGGATGCGATCAGTAAAATACGGTTACATCCGTAAAATACGTACATATCGGTAAAATCAGTGAAATACGTTTACATTCGTTATTCATTGATCCGTCATCGATCAGTGACCAATCAGTCATCAATGAGTCAAATATCCGTCACCGATCAGTCAAATATTCGCCAAAAAGTAACGGCTTCTGATACTAGAAGTGTATAGAGACTGAAAGAGCAAAAATGAGAAATCGTATCAATATAAAAAGTCAGAACCAGTTAAGGAAAAGCTATGCACGAGAAATATTCACCTCACTTTTCAACAATACATTCTGAAAAATAGGTTTTCATGTACATTTTCATGTATAGATAACAGTCCCTAATGGAAAATTTTGAAGTTGATACCTGCACTGCAGGTGACATAACCGCAATGGATGGGGAAGTTTGGCGCGCCATAAAACCGGTTTAACTGACCATTTCTTTTGAAATGGATGCACCAAGTCTGGACCATAGCGGTCGACAAATTTTCCGTTGGTTTCTACCTGCTTTTTTTTTGCCTCATTGGTCTGAAAAATTATGTTTGGTAATTTTGTTATCACCTCATATCTTTTGCTTAATAAAACCCATCAATATATCTTCAAGTATTAGGGGTAAAAAAATCCGTTTCATGCGAATTAGATTTGGCATCTGACAATTCTGTTTTTTTGGTAATTTTGTAATTATTCCCAACTTTAAGTTTTCAAAATAAAAAAAATCAATACCATGTCCAAAAATGATCATGCAAATATCAGATTACGATAAGGATTATCCCAAATATCCGCTGAAACAAGCTATCCATACCGCTTTGCCAAAAATCAAGCAAAAGAACTGCCGTCGAGAAAATAAATGTCGCGAACTTAACGTTAAGTAATGATTGATGCAACCAGTACATTCAAGTAGATCTTAGACAAGGCGAACAACAAAAAGAAGATAATAATAAAATCAAAAACACATATTACAGAGTAGAAATATGCATTTAGGTGGTGCAGGTGTCTAAAACTCCACATCCATGTTGTGCATGTTATAAAAATTGGAAAGTAAACTCTTATTTTATTGAGTAGAGTTAATTCTTAAGAAATAATAAGGGGGAAACATGTTCATGATTTTTTAAAAAAAAATGATCGGTGACCATTTTTTTTTCATATTTCCAAAATTATTTCTTTAGCACAGTTAATACTTCATTTTCACCAAAATCTATCGTTTTATTTAAATACAGAATTATAAAATAGCATTTTTTCTCCCTATAAAGACTATATTATAAAGATCAAAATCTTGCTATTTTCAAAAGTATCTCCTTGAGAAACAAGATTGGTGACCTACTAATTGTTCACTAAACTTTGAAGTGGATATAATACACTTTCATTCACAGCAAAATAAAAAAAAATATATCTTTTTTTTAGTCCCCAGAAATACCTTAAATGTAGTTATTATTCTATAAACAAATCCTTTTTAATTCGTTGTTCCACTATGTACTACAGCCACATAAATCTACCGATTTAGTCTATTGTATATGACATTCAGCTGTTTCATTACAAATATTTCTTTTAAATATAAACATGTATTGATAAAATCACTAAATGGATAAGCAAAACTGTCAGAATTGTCATATTTAACTCATTTTACGAGGGTGAAATACATACATCGGCAGACGAATACCGAAGTAAAAATAACAAAATCCGAAATCACGGCAATTTATATCCAGCACGAACACCGGAGCCAAAATAAAAAAAAATAAAAAATCACGACAATTCATATCCAACAAGAATTGAGACAGCATGGCAAAGACAAAACAAATAAACAAAAAAAAATGGCAAAAAATGACACAAAATCAAAGCACCAGCATTAATAAACGGAATGATTTATCACCAATGACCTAGAAACATGCTAAATAATGACGTCCACAGCCAAATCAAAATAGTCTCAAAATAACTTGACTCACACTCATAATCATAAGGAACGGTGGATTTTTTATTCAATTAACCTTGGTTAGTAAAATAAACTCATATCATAACTTAGTCTAATTCGTTACTGTAGAGCTTGTGGTTCATACACTGAATTTGTGGAAAGAGCAAAAGCACTGTCACAAAAACTGCTGAGTCAGGGCTTTGATCTGCCGTAGTTACTTTCGACACTTCAAAATTTCTATGGCCGTCACCACAAAATCATAGATAGATATGAAATGTCGGTGTCACAAATAAAAACTTTCATTTTCAGCTGGATTCATGTCTTCCCGGATCTTATATTACTGATTCTGACTATACACTTGATTGACCCATTGACAATGTGACGGGTGTTGTATGCAGATCAGGACATACTTACCTTTCCGGAGCACCTGATGTCACTCTTTTGGAAAGGTCACACTATGAAAGCTTTAGTTTTTTATTGTTGTATTCTTAGAGTTTGCGTTTTGTGGTTGTGCGGCGTCTTTGGTCTTCCGTCTTCTGGTGTTCTTACTTTTCTTTGTCTCTGTATTTTGATTTATGTAATTTTGTTCTTTGTTCCTTCGGTATTCTACTGTTGTTGTTTTGTTAAAAGCGGAAAAGCATACAATCTACATGAGGTATCCTATATACCGAATGAATGTTACAATAAGTGAATCAAAAGTAATATCATGCTTAACAAGTGTTACATTATGTCAAAACAAATTAAAAGTAAGTATTATAACAATAATTTGGGTCGCTTTAACCTGGATATAGGATGTTGTTTCCTTGACATT
The DNA here is from genome assembly GCA_002080025.1 of Modiolus philippinarum. Taxonomy (NCBI): domain Eukaryota; kingdom Metazoa; phylum Mollusca; class Bivalvia; order Mytilida; family Modiolidae; genus Modiolus; species Modiolus philippinarum. The sequence goes on along the minus strand of MJUU01069497.1, from coordinate 38,076 downwards.
TACCCCATTTCCTTTCTTTTTCATATTCAAGTCACCCATCGTCAAAAGTCTAAAAGCATTCATAGCTTTTTATCAGTGAAAAAGTTGCATGATAGTAATTCTATATACAAAAATTAAATTCGTTTAAAGTGTCTACTGTTTCATGATAACACTGACTCTTGATTTACCGGCCTCTATTTCAAGCTCTTAGTTCTGACTAGGAAAAATTGACATCTTGAATATGCTTTACAATATCGAAATAGATGCAAGAGGTATTACTGAAGAGTATTTTTGAAATGTGTCAACATGCTTTTTGGTACAAGGGCTTCATGTAGATGAGAACGTTTGCAACTTTTTAATTAGGAAAGTCAAAGTATATTTTCATCAATACTTACCTGGTGATAGTTTGGGACATGTATCCTGAAAATAAAATTATTTGTTTATTTATTGTGTAATTATCGCTAATTTACTTGATTTTCAATTGCTTCAGAGCAACGATAATTCTGTTATCACTGCACTGCACTGATACGAACATATTATCGTCAATCTCTATGAAACGTTAGCAACAGCGTATCAATATCGCGTGACGTTTCGTGAAAAAAAAATAATCTCAAGAAAGAAAGCGCTATATGTACCAAAAATAACTAAAAATATTTCAGTAGAAAAGGATACATCTATCTGGTAGATATCAGTACCAGAAATAGCGATAAGCGCTATATCGCACTCGATGCAATACAAGCTGAGAATTCCATACTCGCAAAACAAATTACTTATAGTATATATGTATATGCAGTTAATTATGACGTCAAGACACAACATAAGTATTAATTAATTAAAAGAGACCCATGAAATTCGTAAAGTTTATGCAGGATAAATTTATAAGTTACGTGATAACTCAAGGGGAATGTAAAATTTGAGAAATATATAATAAGTGTCTAGTGGTTTTGTACACAATTACTATGTCGTGAATCTGAAAAAATGATGCAACAATTTCTAATGCAAGGCAATGGTGTGAAATTTTTTCTGAACATTTCATGGGCAGTCATAAGGGTAGAAATTAAATCAAAGTGATTTTTTCATCAGAATGCAAATTTTGTACACGGGGATCATATAGTTTTGATGGATGCAAATTTTGCTAATCTTTAGTAGAGTGCATTTAATATAGGTGAAATTTACATAAGCTGGGCATATTTTTGGTATATTGGTATTCTTTTAATGTTTCTAAAAACATTTTCTGAACACGTAACTCTGTACTATACATCTTTCCATTCATATCTTCTGTTTTGTAGCCTCTTAATATAATTTGATTTCACTGGTTATTATAAACGTATGAAAGTTATGAAGAAAATTAATCGAATTTCTTTGATTGCGTATTAGAAAATTCGGGAAAATTATTATGCTAATGAAAATTGTGCTTTTTCTTTGAAATTGTGCTTGAAAAAACAGAGTTCATCAGATATATATCTGGTAAAAGCAACATCAAAAACCCAGAAATACAACTATTATACCCAAGATTCCAAAAAAAAAAAAAAAAAAAAAAAAAAAAAAACATTTCCCAGCATGTCATGAAATTCAAATTAATTATGCGTCGTCGATTATAAATCTTTTAAATCAGTTTTTGAAGTGACAATTAACAGATTAATTTGACCAATAGCACTTTAAAAACATAAGAAATTCTTATATAGACATGACCTTTAAGCAAATGTTATTTCAAATAGAAGCTTTGGAGGTCTTGAATTAAGCCGATACATTTTATACAACCTAAACTTTCAAGTTTGAAGTGTAAATAAACTTGATTTAGTTTGATTGATGGTTAATTACCATGGCAACGGGAATCCATTAAAAAAGATGCTAAATTTTATACTCTAAATTCATATCAAGTAAAAATGCTGGTTTTTGGAATAAAATATAATCTTCAAGAACTAAGACTAAGCAATTTTTTATTGTGAAAAAAAAAAAAAAAAAAAAAAAAAAAAAAAACGGGGATCATGGTTGCTAAGGTTGTTACCATGACACATGACATGATTTACGTACAAGACAGTTAATTTGACCTTGAGATGAAAGTTAAAGGGCAAAAAGTACAATAAGTTATATTGAGCAAATCGCTTATTAGTGACTTTGTCACGGGCCAAACATTAAATCGCTGTATTATATAGTAACAACCGCGAAGTCAGAAACTTATCAACTTAAATAATCAATATGACTTTGAATTCAATTTTAAGGCCAAACGTCATTTTTGTGAGACGGCTCATTATACCTAGATGATATACTACTCACCAAAAGAAACGATTCACAGATTTTATCAAACATATTATGTATTTTTTTGTACATCATAATTAATGTTATGCCCCAAAAAATTATTTTACAATTTCTGAACCATCTCCGGTAATGGTCAAGGTCATTAACCGGAATGTCTGTTTTCAGACGTAAATATTGAGTATTTCCACATTTTCTTTCTACCAAACCATCACATTTTCGGACCAGATGACTTCAAACATCTGTTGATATGTCAACAATAAAATCCTCATGCCTAATTTCTGTTAAACTACGGTTTTCACAAGTGTAAAACGCATGTTACGCAATCTTGACGTTGCGGCGTCTCATGTGGACTGCTGCCACATGAGTTATCATTTGATGAGCATATTTGCTTAAAAGTGATCAATAGGCTTTAGTTTGTTTTTTTTTTCATATAACAATGAATTGCAAGGAAAAAAATCAAAATCGACGGTCTGGCCGCGCTAAGTCATTGTCAACATTAATTTTGGATTGAACGGGACATCGAATTGAGATATTGTTTTCCACTCTTTAAAATGGCAAATTGTTAACCAGATGAAGTGTCCCAATTATTGACACTAACAATTTAAATCACCCAACAGTTATCGGCGAGCTAAATAAGCGGGCAAAAAACGACAATTCTCGATTTTCATCGTTTCCGTGTCGGAATTGACTTAAAAATGGAATAAACAAATGCGTTTTTGCGTTGAATACAGTAATACACTAAAATGAAAACTTTAATTTACGAAATACAAAAATATTAACAAAACTAACATTTCGTTTCTTTTGTTGAGTAGTATAAATCAATTATTCCAACTACAAATACCCAACCATAACAGGCAAAAACAAAAAAACATACAAAAAAAAAACAACAAACAAACAAACATACATTCAAAAACAAAAACAACAACAAAACAAAATAAAACAAAAGAAAAGAACACAAACAACTTAGTACTTGTTTTAAGGTCAAAGTTCAAGGTCAAAGATTATTCGTTAATAGCATTACATGTCGTGAGATAATATGTATACACAAACAAGATAAGCTAAATTCTGCATTATAGGAAGATACAAAGGATACAAAGTGTGCTCCTCTAATTGCAGACTTACTCTCCTACTCCAACGAAACTTGTACAAACTCAAAAAATAAAAGATGCTACGTCATCCAATCTCACTAATAGATATACTTATTAATAAAGCATCTTTTGCTGAAAAGATTCTATGAATATATCCACCGGAATTCGATATAAATGAACCAACAAAAGCTTCAAGATCTATATCTTTTGCGAACTTATGTCTCGAATTTGACGACAATTGTCATCACAGTGCTAAATTTTACGACAAAAGGGACAACTTTTTAATTACAAAATTACCAATTTTCCTAATTTGAACAGTACTACTCATACCTCTCCTGCCTACGGGGTTTGTTTTTCAAAGTTGACTTGTAATACAAGGGCTAGTACAAATCAGTCGGACTTTTTCATTAGGCATATTTATTTCTGTGATCGCCTTATTAATCAGGACTCACAAAATATTTTCGTCTCATACAATCATGAAAAAAGCTTTAATAGATATAAATCCCTTGTTGAAAAATTAAGATGTCAGTACGAATTGTGATTCAAGATTCATTTTTAATTGGTACTGAATTGAACATTTCTTTTTACTGTTTTGTAATTGCTATTGAATGACTACTGGATAGTACCGCCAAGAAAAGGGACGATTTGGCGTGCCTTAAAATTAGCTTAACCCATCATTTCTTTTGTAATAAATGCGCAAAAGCAGAACCATTGCAGTTGACAATTTATCTGGTGGTTTTGCACCTGATTTGTCATTTTTCCCTAGGATTTCGGCTCTTGACAATTCTGTCCGATAATATTGCTAGGAGTCTCATATTTACAAACCAGAAAGATCAATTTAAGCCTCAATTGTAACTGAAAAATCATTAAAAGGCGTGACCTTTAATAATAACATATATTGTTAAGGTTGCAATATCAGATGTGATTCGTAACATGATTTAAATTTCAACGCATGCCTAAATAATTGAAGTGCTTACACAGAATTTCTATTACAAAGTAAAATGACACTTTTTCATATTAATAGCCTTAAGCACATGAAGTCCACGCCTATGTCAACATGAAAACTTACAACTTTGGTGCAGGTTAAATTAGTTGTATCGCACTCGTAACACATAGAGTCGTAAACAATAATAGTAAGATCTCGTGTGAAATTCTTTCCGTCATTTGAAACACTCATGAAGTAGCCAAAAGCAGATTTTTCTTCTGATAACGACCTTTTATGTCTGGAACTTGGTGCTGGGCATTGCATTGCAAACGGTGTGTTATATATGCCGTCCGCCGTTTCTATTAATCCTGTTTCTGTTGTTTCGTTTAATTCAATCTTTAAAAGAAGAATATATATTCATTAACTGACCTTGTTCTAATATATGATAAAGTTTTTATATTATATTTCCATTTAGTATACATGATTTTTTCAGAATCTTGAAAGCTCAAAACTTTGAATATACATACAATACATGAAGAAGTTGAAAACAGTCCATTGATACATTGTAGTCTATAAAGGACGAAAGAAAAAGAACTCTGCTACAAACATAATTAATAATAGAAAAGTATTATTAAATGTACAGATACTGAAGACTCATTTTAAGGCTGAAGCAATTTCGATTGATTATTTCTACATGTGATATGTTGAGGAACATGTGTTGAAAGAAATAAATGCATTGAGACACAATTTTTTTCTCACTAAAGACACGACTATTCAAATTGCGTGATTTTTTTGCAAAAACGTTACCAAAATTAAAACCTCTCATGTGGTCAATCCAAACTTATGCAAAAATTATTGACTATAAATGAATACAATGTTATTGAATTATAAATTTGCCTCGCCACTTGTCAGAATTACCTGATTCGATCATGCGTCAAATGTTCTGTACCATTTAAAAACACGAAAATTGACATTTTTTTTTCAAATGTAAGTTCGCAAAAAAAGAAAAAAAAAAATAACAAGTGCATTATGACCAGTAATGACAAAAGGCTATAAAGATATTAAATGTTTAGTGCTTCGTTGGTGCCTTACCGAATTCTTTACGCCTTTTAAGCACAATAACTGGCCAAATGTATTTGAGAATTAAGCTTTAGCTCATTCTTCTGTTATATAATTTTTGAATCATCCTATTTTGAGAAAGTGTACCATCTGGATTGTTGTTGCAGTATTTTGTTGTGAATATCATTAACGCAAATTATACCAAATAAAACCTTTCAACTATAGTTTTTAATTCGGGGTTATTAGACATCATTTTTTAAAAGGTTTCGCATATAGATATACACAGAATAACAAGTCCTCTAATATTTACCGTGAAATGTTTATATCTGCATGTAAGGTTTCCATCAAGAAAATTAAGCCCGGGTATTATAAATTTATGGCATGGTTTCAGGCTGATATCACATAGACCATTGAATGCCCGTGGAGATAATTTTGGAGCTTGGGTCTTCTCTACATCACATGCAGCACCAAAGTATTTTTCCGTACATATACACTGACCTTCGGAAAAACATACAATTTAATAATTCCGATTAAGTATATATATTTAAAGGCCTTAAAAATTACGAAATTATAGGTATCAGGTTTCAAAAAGCAGAACATACTGAGTTAAATCAAACAATCGCACCTTTACAACAAATAAGCATAAATAAAGTAGTGGCAGTATGCTTTTTATTCCTTAAATTGCTTTTTACACTTTTTTGAAATAACCAAAATGCATCACAAGAGAGCAATATAATGGAATATAAACTCTAATAGCCAAGAATGTACATGCTGCATTTAATATACCCAATCCTAGATCTAAAACGGGTTAAAACCTCATCTGTTTACAATGTACGAAAACCATTTGTTGATAGATGGGTTTCTTATACTTCAGACACTTATTTTTGTTCAGTGTTGTGTTTCCCTGATCTTTTCTCCATAGAAAGCCTCACAGAAGGTCGTACGAAATTAAACTAAGAAAACATTGGGTTGTGGGGTTTTCTCACCGTTCATTGAAGATCTTATGGTGGCTTTGAGTTGTTATTACTCCCCATTGGGTCGTTGTCTCTTTGACACATTCCCCGTTTCCCTTCTTTTTTTTCTATTACTACTTGTTTCATTAAAACAATACAAATCCAAGTTTAATTATCTCCACACGTTCTTGTTTTTAAGTAGTCATACAATTCTTATAATTATGGCCTAACTTTAAAGGTTGTCTTGATTTTATAATCATCTAAAAAGACTTTCAATTAAAAGAATTTAAAATGCTTGTTTTGTACCAGCAAAGGTAATTTTGAATAAATCATCATTTTACTTGTTTAAATCACACTATATTCTTGTATACAACCGATTACAAATAGCATGTAAATGGGTCAGCGAAAGTAGAATAACGAAGGAGCAATACATCGGCAAACAAAACCGAAGGAAGAACGATGAAAGAGGGAATTCTAAAATCATAATCCAAAATCACGACAATTCACATCCAACACGAATTGAGACAATATGACAAAGACAAAACAAATAAGCAAAATTGAACAAGAACGCCTCATAACTAAAGCACTAGTAGTGTGAACCCCTACAAAAAACTGAGGTATCATCAGGTGCCCCGGAAGGGTAAGCATGATCTACTCCACGCGTGGCACCCGTCACACTGCCAGAGAACAGTTCGGTTTTGTCCCAGTCGGTGTTAGTCAGTCCGGTAATAAACTCTGGATCTACCCAAGGATAGCTATTCACATTTGTGAAATAGAAACATTGTTACGGTTTGTCAAATTATGGGGACGACCGTGAAACTTCTGTAGTGACAATTTCAACAGTGACTGAACATACCCTTGATGTATAAGTTTTTGAGACAGTGACTTTGCTCTGTTGATAAGGAATTTGATAATTACAGAAATCAAAGTCCAGACACATGACAAGAACGAGAACACAGAAAAACAAAGACACAACAAGGACATGAGAAACCAACAAGGCACGGAAAGAAAATGACGACATTCAGAACTAAGGCACTAACAGTGTAAACTCCAATATCAACCTAGAGTGACATCAGGTGCTCTAGAGGTGAGCATGTACTCCCCGCTAACCACAACCGTCTTACTATCAGTGAGGCATATATTGTTTTGAAGCTGATTGTTTATTGTAATTTTTTACCCTTAGACAAAGCCAATTAAAAATCAATGACACGCGTTACTTCTGTAACCCGCGAGAAGTATCAAGGTAAAATTTTGAAAAGCTATAATTGTAAATCATTATTATCCAAACATCAACCAGGCAAGTGCCACTCCATAAACATCGCTAACGCAGACAAAACAATAATTTCACATGGATGAGATACGCAAAAATAAAGAACTGACAGTGTGAACCGGGAGTGATATCAGGTAATCCGGATGGGTAGGCATGTAATTCTCCACCGGGGACAACCATAACACTAACAGTGAGTCAATGTAGGGTTTGAGATAAGAATGAAGGCAAATGCCCTTTTAAGATACACAATATATCATTCCTGTATCTATCATTAATCAAAAAGCTAAACGTCAAACCTCGAAAAAAAACTTAAAAATATGCATAATTATTTGAAAAGAATTTTCTTTAAATATCAAAAGAAAAATCATATATTCTAACAAATTTAATTCACAAAATAAAAGACATGTTACTATAACATGATCTCGTTATTGCTCATGTTGATAACTAAATGGTAAAGGCTTAATTCACACATTCACACATTCACACATTTTCAAATATCGTTTTGGTGTATTGTTTTCACAAGTAACGAAGATATTTTTGCGTTGATATATTACATCTACATTTTTTCAAAAAAATTGAAATTCGTTCAATCCTGATATTACCTTCTGTGCATATGCCATTTCCAGAACAATTTTTGGGACATGTTGCTGCTTGAATTAAATCAAATATTGACACGTCATCATCTGCGCCATTGGTGTCATTCGTCTTTGTTAGATTTTCAACCTTAGATGCTACATTTAAACATGCTGTTCCGAAGTTGTTAACACTAATGCTGTCCCAACTTGACTCACCAGTCAACTGCAATATGTATCAGGATTAAAATTCTTGTTTTACTTTAATACATATGTTAAAGAAAGGAAATTGGGTAAATGTTAAAGAGACAACACCCCATTCCCAAGTTAAATGTACATGTACTGTAAATGCACATTAACTTATACTATTCATTCAATGTTTTCTAATTATTTGATAAGGTATGTTATTATACTTTACTATAGAAAGTATGGTAAAAATAATATTGATATTTCTACAAGAAAGAGCACGTAGGCAAAACAACTGTTCGGGAAAGTGCGCGTAGGCAAAAAAAAAAAAAAAAAAAAACTGTTCGGGAAAGTGCGCGTAGGCAAAATAACTTATTTGAATAAGGCGCGCTTTAGCACGTCGAACAAATAACTAGTTATTTCCCTTGTCGTCAACGTAAACACAAATGAACATGGCTGCCAATCGGTTCGGCTGCGGCACTGACAGGAACATTACGATAATCCCAGATAAAAAAACACCATAAGTACTTATCATTTGTACAGCAGTATGCTCTTTCTACAGATGAAAAGCTCGAAGTTCAATATTAAAGTTTTGAGGAAAAAGCACATAACATTTTTTTCTGTGGACGCCCATAAAAGGATCGAAGAACTGGAACTTGCTACCGGTAAAAAAATAAAAACATTACATTTATTTCTTTTTTATATAGTTGACTAATGTGTTGTTTTTCATGTCGTGAGGAAGTCCCTGTGATGTACACAAATACTAACTCACCATCCATTACTAAATTCATTCGTTTTTGGTTTATTTAGACATTTGTCATATGGATTTGATATTGATATCATTAAACACCCTTTGTTAGTTTTTATTTCAGTATAATAATACAGTTATGGCCTTTAATCGACTTCGTATAATATCCATAACTATTTAATCTCTTTTCCTACGGACCTCGGAAAAAATAACCTTTTCACGATTCAATAATTATGGATATTATTCTCAATTAAAGGCCATAATTGTATATGATGTAGAGAGCATTCAAATATTTAATTTCATTAATGAAATAAAATTAAAAATCTACTGTGACATTATTCTCTATAATTTCATTCTTGCGAAAGAGTCAAATTGAGATTAATATCTCTGTTTTCAGTATACGTCATAGCATGTTAATATCGAAGACATAGCTCACGTAGATTATCGAAGATATTCAACGCAAGATTGACCCACGCTTTAATTCACTTATGCTCTGCACTTTTTTGATTAAATGCGTTGTTAGATCATTTTGTTGATTTTTTTTAAGATAATCATAATCTCTGATTAGTTATATTCTGTGAATCATCGCAAAGGTTATGACAAAAAATCAATTTCGTACAAACAGACAGAGAAAGAAATGCAAATATAAGAACTTACCAATGAGTGATAGAGGTGGAATAAATATGGTGAATCGATGGCTTAAAAATGTATAAAAAACATTCAAAATGGACAAAAGTACAAACAATCATGAAGAAAACAATTTTTTCAAAAGCTAAATACAATCAAAATCAGACAAAATTTGTGTCATAACCATAATAATGGAAGACATTAACTATACCTGTTTGTAAAACAAAACAAGACATAACTTGAGAAAGAGAAGCGCTTGAGAAAAAAATGAAGCATTTTAAGGCGTTTTTATGTATTAAATCAATTTCCTTTTAATATTTTTTTCACAAAATGAAACAGATATAAAATTTTAACTAAGAACGGGAGGTATCAACAAAATTACCGAACAGAAGTGTCGGAATTGATAGAAAATATTACACCTAGGCAGTAGTGATGTTAAATCCTAAAACATTGTTGCAGTACAGTGAAGTGCTTACATTAGGAACTTTAAAGAATTTAGTGCAGATTATGATTACATTAATCGGACAGTTTATTAGGCTCGAGTTAAAATGTTTTACATCTTTTACCAATATGAATTAAGAACGACTGATAATGCAAATGTTTCATAATGTATATCTTTCACAAGTGACTGTTGATATCTGCATTGCGAAATGTACACAAAAATGAACAGAATCTCTCGAATTTCCCACTTAATAATTAAATTTACAGTAACTTCGGTACGTTGTTATTTATTTCTTTTGTTATTATCAGCTCTAATGATGGACTGTTTGCCCCTGAGGGTATACACCAACCAAGTAGTCATTACTGTTGTACTGGTTCGAAAACATTTTTTATTTGAAAACTTCAGATATGATATAAAACTAGGAAATATGTTAAGCGTGTATTACAAAAACAGGAAAACAGCAAACGCCTACAATGGCCAGGAACTACAATCACATGCCACAATTTACAAGCAAACTGCACCAGAAAAAACAATAATGAAAACAAGAGACAAACATAAATAACGATAGGAACTCGGGATAGCCGGACTTGGTACCGGCACCAGCAAAAGCCAGTGGTAGGGTTAAACCGGTTTATGGGTACCCAAACCTCCCCTTTCTCTATCCCGTTTCCATGACTGTTTTAGCTTGTTTTGGCTTTTCAGTTAGGTCAAATTGGTATCTGTTCTCTATCAGCTTTCAAAAAATAATTGCTTATTCTCTTCCAACCTTTTTGATTGTTGAATTATTTAAATTGCCATATGCAGAAATTAAATTTAATGTATCTTTTTTTCCATCATACGAACATAACAAATCTTAGTTCCCCTTACCGCACGGATAGAGAATTATTTTGGATAAAAGAGTTGGGAATTGAAAAAAGGCTATGGATGTCATAATAATATCAAAGGAATAGGAAATTTATCCAGTCCTGGATACAGTGATGTTAATGTGATGAGCTTATTCAATGTCATCAAAAAATTTACACGAAGCCATTGTCAAAAGCATTATAAATCCATAACGTTTGTTGGTGGATCATCTTCTTCTAATGACTCCACAAACAGATTTGTTCCTGAATTCTTCAATGACCTGCTAAGCAGTTTGTGTTTTCCTTTTGGTGTTCATTGTGTCCTTATGTGGGCGATATGAAGATTTGTTTACCCGAGGGTAAACAAACATTATATCTCCATCGTGCATGGGAAATGAATATTTGATTCCACCACTACGTTTAATACGCACAAATCAATGGCGGCTGTATCCATAGTGGTTCTGCTTCCCCTCGATCTTTTCTGATTTTTCTTTTCATGATTTTGAAGAATTTAGGCAAAAGTTGTCGAAAACGGGCACAAATTCGTCTGAAATAATTTTTCTCTGAAACTCTACCTAAATCTCTGTGTAATCGAAGGCTGCTGCATTCATCGATAATAATCTAATGGAGTAATAAGGACTCGAGAACTAAAAGTACACTACAGTTAGAAAAGGGATTGTCGTTGAAATAAATATGTTTTATTGATTTTTGAAATTGACATGACAACAGAAATGAAGTTATTGAAACTGTACTGATGAGACCTTATTATGCAGCAAATGTCCCTGGCTAGGCGACAGTGAAGTGTTCTTTAACTCGGAGTACCTCTTTTTTATTGCTTGCATTTATATGATAACTTTTTGTAAAATCTAGAGAATTTCGAATGAGGGGAATATGATATTTTGACACGACGTTCAGCGAGAGACACAATGTTTTGTTCACAGTCACGCGTGACAGTCTTAACCAATGAAAATTCGTTATTAGTAAAGTTATAATTAATAAGTGAAATAATACTTTTTCTTGACAGAGTATTTCTTTTTTCAATATTCAGGTTGCGGGAAACCCCAAAAACTGAGATATAATATCCGAATTAGGATATACGACTATACTACAATTTGGATATTTAGCCAGTCATTTGTGGATTTTTTTTTCACATTTCAATTGCGTAAAATGAAGCATAAAACATGAGAAACTTTGTGATTTTAGTCATCAAATGGCATGTCGTCATCTTCTTAACTATGTTGCATTTCAACAGCAGAGAACGTAAAATCATACATTTGATTCTGTCAAAATTCAAGATTATCATAATTGTATCTGGTGTTACCATCAAAGCAGGAGAAACTGGAAGTCTGTGAAAAAAGAAGTTAATTGAGCTGAAGTTTATTTTGTTAAACTATGCAAAGATATTGAAGTTTCAAGCATCATCGTTACACCCTACATTTATAGTTTTTTTAAGACATGGACTAAAAGAGAAATCAAAAGTAATATTCATCTGACTTTTGCTAACCCTAAAACAATCACAGTTTGCTTAATTCGAATGTAGATAGAATTTTCCAGATGAGAAGTAGATTAAAACGATTGTAAACTCATTATAGCTAAGTTATCTCTATATCAAAATGGCTTATTTATTCAAGCATAAACCGATACACAGAAAATTTGCATCATCCCTATGCATCATCCCTATGAAAGCAGAAGTATATCTCTAACCCTACATATGTATAATTTCTTTCAATATTAAGGCCCTGAAATGATTATTAAACAACTAGACATCTATCCCAATTAGAATATTATGTCTCTATAAAAGACATAATAAGAATCGCATTTTGGGGTTTTTCCCCAACTTGATGATAGAAAAATGCTCGAATATACGTGGGCAACACAAATTCAATACAGGATATGAAAGGACATTTAAAAGGCACTCCAGATTTCTTTAAACTAATATAAACATCGAAAGGGTTGTAAGAGAAATGCGTGAAATGTAGTTAAAGAAACATAATGTTATTTCTAAGTGTGCTGCACAATTTTGAAAGGTGTCACATTTACGATTTTAACGCTGAAATTAAAGAATAATCATGCTTTATATATGAAGAACAACAATAAAAGCGTTGTTCCATTGCTTGTTTTCCCATGTATTTGTAGGGATTTTGTCTCATTTGCTTTTACTCCATATCCCTTCATTGCTTATGCTTTATATACTTACACGTATATCAGCAACGCATTTATCTATATAACTGGAAGAAGGAACAGATTGCACATTTGAATTGCAAACTGAAAATGAGGGAGAACCCTGCATTGCATTTGCACAATGTCTTCTAGCTTTCTCTTCTGTCCAAGAGTTTTTCCAACTCAAATCAACCTACAATAAATTAAATTAATTCCAAAATGTATAACCAAGATTACATTTTTTACATCGAGTACTCGATTCCAACCAAAAACTCGTAAATCCAGAACACATGGCAATAAAAGTATATGAAACAGATAGACAACATAAACGAAGATGACAGAACAAACAGAACAAAAAACAAACACCACCCAAACATGTAGCACTTACAGTTTGAGCGCCATAACAACATGAGTATCAACATGTGCTCCGGAAGGGTAAACATGATTTGCTCTAACATTACACTGAAAAAAAAGTCCGATGTAATGTCAAATTCGGTATGGATCAATCAAGAAAAAAACTATTAGGCCATTTAGGGCTTACTATATGGTGTGAGGTTCCCCACTGTGTTGAAGATTATATGGTGACCCCTAGATGTTTTGTTTTGGTTCGTTTTAACCTGGATATGGGATGTTGTCTCCTTGACATTTACCCCATTTCCTTTCTTTTTCATATTAGAATTGAAAGTAAATTAGTATTATCAAGAAATGCAAGTCCGTTACTTATTTGTCATTTTTTTTGCATAAAATGCAGAACCGAGATTAAAGTGGGATGAGAATCAAGCATTTGGAAGATCAATATTTGAAGCATATCAAAGATCTGATATAAAACAAAAAACAAAAAACACCTTAAAGAAGCATACAAATGGAACGTTCGTGAGATACACGTAGTTTGTGAGGAAAATTGAGTTTACCACTAACAGCAAAAGCTGTACAAAAGAAGATACTTTTCATCATACAAAGATACCAAATGTTCAGGCTAAAAATGGACCATGTCCAATAGATGTTATCAGTAGGGATGTCAAAATATGTGAAAAATGCCACTCGAGTACTCGGATACAATATTAGAGTACTCAGAGGTTTTTTTAATTAAAATTACTAGACACAAACATTCTAGCGACGGAGTGATCATTTGAATGATATATAGCTATAATTTGCTTATGTCCCAGAGATAATTGCCGTAAAATCCTTCCAACCAGGAGTTATGTAAAGTTGGGATTTTTTTTTCTCGGCTTGGGAGTTTGTGTATTATTACAGCAAATCAAAGATTTATTTCAATAATATTGAATCAAAGTGAAATTATATTTTTATGTTTTCTTTAACACCTTGATTATGTTTAGTGACACGCTAGTCTGATTAATCCACTTGTTTAAATCTTAAAGGTCATATACACATTAAAAATACAAAAATACCGAAGTTGCATAAAATCAACACAATGCCTGGCTAGACACTATTAAATCAATCAATGTCAGTCAAAATAATTACTTGGTCACAAATTAATATATAAAAACCTATATACTGAAGTTACTTTTAAATCTTAAAGGTCATATACACATTTAAGATTTAAAAGTAACATCCCTCCAGAAGTTTTACGGTTGACATCACCATCTTGTGGACCGCTATGGGATATCTGTTTCCCAGATGACAACAGATATTTCCCTCTAAAGCTTCATTGTTGTTTCCTCTACCGGATTTGACTTTACTACCGGATTTGACATGTTCAACACGGCGGGTGTCTTATAAGAAGTAGGAGATGCTTACTCCACCGATGCACCTGATATCACCCATGGTTTTTTTTATTGGGTCCGTCTTGTTCATCTTTGTTTGTGTGTGTGTCTTCGTTTTTCTTTTCTGAGCCGTGCCCATGTTGTGTCTCTGTTTTTTGTATTTGTTTCTGATGCTGGTATTGGCCTTGGATTGTTCGTTTTGGATTGACGGTTCCGTTTTCACTTACTTTACTGTGAATTTACTTTCTGCATATGCGCATTTCGACAACTTATGTCTCTTCAGTTCAGATAAAATCTAAACGCTTGGAAGACCATAAACTCAAAGATATTTAAAAACTATAACGTGTACATTTTTCTGTTTTTCAGTTATTAGAAATGTGACAGAACGGCTGAATTATTCGAAAGCATTATTGAGTCGCAATCTAGCTGTTTGGCTACCAAAATATTGTAGTCAAATCGATTAGTCGTATGTATGATCGTAAATTCGAATGTCGATATCAAGCAAGTCGATTTTTCAATAAAATTTCAAATTTAAGCAAATGCAACAATTTGTTGTATGAAAACAAAAGTCTGCTTAGAATTGACATGTTCAGAATTTGTTCTATTTACAGGTACCAAAGATTCATTTCTGCCCATGTCTTACACTTATATGACAGGAGGAAAGAGTTTTTATTATTTTTAAAATTTCTTTTTATTTTTGTGTGAAAAAGTATTTTTAGAAAATGAAATTGGAAATTAAAAAAAAAATCAAAATTTTGTCTCTATTGTTACAGAAATCACGTGTAAAAATTTTAACATGATCTAACAATTATTTTGAAATATATTCCTTTTGAATTTTTATGTAAGTTACGTCCCAGCTTTCCTGGACTTTTAATCAATTTCTGGCATTTTGAACAACATTTCCGTAAAAACGAGGATTAGAAATGCCTTTTGAAATGAGCTGTTTACGAGTAACGTTCGTATCTATTATAAAACTTCTTAAATGTATTCAAGAAATTATGAAATCTGTAACCCTGTTGTTAAAGTTTGGCTGTGAAAGCAAGGTTACGTTCATTAAAATCGTCAAGAGTAGAACACACTCGTGCGAATCGTACCAGTTGAGAAATATATACCCAATAGGATGGAGCTAGAGGGATGTCGCCGTCAAGAAAAGGGAAATTAGTGATAGTGAAATTGAAATCATCCCGTTTATCATATAATTTAGTTTTTATTTTACCGGATTCAATGATGATAGTAAGATCCAGAAAAGGGCGGTATTTAGAATTATTGTTAGCTTTATTTAATTTTAGTTGTTGCTGTCTCATTGATATTTCTTTTTCATATGCTCAATTGAACAATGTAGTTAATGCATACCTTATCATCGAAGCATGAATATTTAATATCAGATGGTTGGGAGCTCTGAAATTGTGGTAGATGCGCAAAACAGATCTTTTTGCTAATACATCTCTGAAATTCGTAATATTGACTTTGATTCGTCGGTCTATTGATGTTGAAAACATTTAATTTACTCGAAGTAAGGTCACTGAATCGAAGAGGAATATCATTATTAAGTACAAGTACTCTTACACTAAAAAGTATGCCAATTTCATCTTGTTATTTCAAACTGACATCGTATAGATGTCAAACAGGCTAAGAAATAACTGATTTTTTTTATGGATTTCGGTTTTACTTGAACTAGATTTAAAGTTGCTTAAGGTAACAATTTCAATTTTTCTGAGTCCATTAGATATGAGTATTTCAATGGCACTGAATAGTTCCAGGAAATAAGTGTTACTTGTTTGGTGATGTAAAGGTGTGTCCATTAAGATAAACATTTACACATTACGAAAACATGCAGATTTATCTAAACATTTATAGAATGTTCTACAACTTAATTTTATTTTCTGTGATTCCATGTATGCCATGTTTTGAGTATAAAAGCTGTTTGAGCAAGAGTTGCTGAAATAATCATTTGTTTTACTTTTTTTGGCCATTTAGGGCTTGATATATGGTGTGAGGTTCCTAACTGTTTTGGTTTGTTTTGGGTCGTTTTAACCAAGAGATGGGATGTTGTCTCCTTAATACTTACCCAATTTCCTTTCTATTTCATATATAGCCATTGATACACTTTTCAGTGTAGGCATACAAATTTGCTATACATTAACTCTTTTATATATTAAGCCATATCCATTTTCTTGTACTGAAAAACTGTCCTTTTCAATACATGTGTCGTTTTCAGAATAAATTACATCCCGTGTTGAAAAAAAGATTAACCTGTCCGTTTTAATACTATGTTAACTGTGATGATTTGTACTAGGTTGGTCTAACTCTATTCAGTCCTTCCCAGTTCTTCATATGTTGTAAATATTTGTTAAATGCTGGTTCAGAGGTATTAGTCCTTATCAAAGCTACGTTTATTGCAATGACGGATTCTGACCAATGTTGGGTAATAATGGAAGAAATGATAACAGGCAACGTAGTTTACATTCTTGAAACTGGGTTGCTATCATACAATCAATCAACAATAAATAATGGAATTCACCCGTTATACTTTGTCCCGTTCGTTGTCACCACTTCATTACAGTACTTGAAGGGTAAAACATAACCATTTTATGGTGTATGGTGTATGGAGTAATGGTGTATGGTTCAATGATGCATGGTGTATGGTTCAATGGTTCATGGTGTATGGTGTAATGGTGTATGGTGTTACAACGTGAACCATACACCATACACTATGCACCATACACCATACACTATGAACCATACACCATACAAAATAACCCATACTCCGTACTCGGTAACTCTGGACCATACAACATACATCGAGCGACATGATATGAACGAGAGACCATGAACTGCATGAAGCCTCGGGACTGGCGCAATCGAAGTTAATATAAAATACATTTTTAAAAATATGTTAACCTTATAAGGCAATGATAAAGAAAATTAATCGTGTTTTTATACGCCAGCAGGTGGCTATTTTCTACAACCATAAATATTAATTTTTAGAAATAAAAAAAAAAAAAAAAAAAAAAAAAAANGGGGGGGGGGTCCCTATTATGATATGACGTATTGATGTCCTAATACTCAGAGGGCGCAAAAGGATATTTTGATCTATTTTCCCTTTGGCATAATGTTCCCTAAACCATGCAAGAAATTTATATACTAACAAACACTCATAAATTTTAGTATGATTTGCTGTTAAATGTCAACTAAAACTCAAATTTGGCACACATTTGTCTAAACCATGCAACATGTGGTGTATGCAAAGTATATGCCATTTTGTCTCAATGCTATCTAGCTGCTGTGACTCTAATTTCCCTTTAAAGCTTAATTGTTGTTTCCTCTACCGAATTTGACTTTACTACCGGATTGACATGTTCAACACGGCGGGTGTCTTATAAGAAGCAGGAGATGCTGACTCTACCGTTGCACCTGATCTCACCCATGGTTTTATATTGGGTCCGTGTTGTTCATCTTTGTGTGTGAGTGTCTTCATTTTTCTTTTCTGTGCTGTACCCATGTTGTGTGTGTTTTTTCTGCCTTTTTTTTGTTTCTGGTGTTGACATTGTCCTTGGATTGTTCGCTTTTAGATTGACGGTTCGGTTCTCACTTACTTTAGTACAAATTTCATGAAAAGATGCAACAATAAGGCTATCATTAGTATAGTACATGGTGTAAATGCCATCTAGTACTCAAATTTAGTACAAATTTACTGGAAATATGCAACAATATGGATAGAGATGGCATGCCATATAGTGCAAATGCCATCTAATACTCAGATTTGGTACAAATTTACTGAAAAGATTCAACAATATAGATATCTATAGAATGTGATATGGAGTAAATGCCAGCTACTACTCTTTGGAACAAATTTACTGAAAATATGCAACAATATGGATATCAAAAGTATGCAATATGGTGTAAATGCTATCTAGTACTCAAATTTGGTGTAAATATACTGAAAAAACAACAACAATAGGGATACTGATAGTATGCAATATGGTGTAAATACCATCTATTACTAAAATTTGGTGCAAATTTACTGAAAATATGCAACAATAGGGATATAGATAGTATGTGATATGGTGTAAATGCCATCTAATACTCAAATTTTGCACAAATTTAGTGAAAATATGCAACAATAGGGATATTGATAGAATGCGATATGGTATAAATGCCATCTAGTACTCAAATTTGGTACAAATTCACCGAAAATATGCAACAATAGGGATATCGATAATATGCAATATGATGTACATGCCATCTGGTACTCAAATTTGGTACAAATTTACTGAAAATATGCAACAATAGGGATATATATAGTGTGCAATATGATGTAAATGTCATCTAGTACTCAAATTTTGTACAAATATACTGAGAATATGCAACAATACGAATATCGATAGTATGGGCTATGGTGTAAATGCCATCTAATTCACAAATTTGGCATACATTTACTGAAAACATGCAACAATAGGGATATTGATAGTATGCGATATGGTGTAAATGCCATCAAGTACTCAAATTTGATGCAAATACATTGAAAATATGCAACAATAGGGATAGAGATAAGGGATATGATGTAAATGCCATTTAGTATTCAAATTTGGTACAAATATACTGAAAACATGCAACAATAGGGATATCCTTAGTATGTGGTTTTGGTGTAAATGCCATCTACTACTCAAATTTGGTACAAATTTACTGAAAATATGCAACAATAGGGATATTGATAGTATGCAATATGATGTAAATGCCATCTAGTACTCAAATTTGGTACAAATAAACTGAAAACATGCAGCAATAGGGAAATCTATAGTATGGGATATGGTGTTAATGCAATCTAATACTAAAATTTGGTACAAATTTTCTGAAACTATGCAACAATAGGAATATCGATAGTATGCGATATGATGTACATGCCATCTAGTACTCATTTTGTACAAATTTACTGAAAATATGCTACAATAAGTATTGATAGTATGCAATATGGTGTAAATGCCTACTAATGCTCAAATTGGGTAAAAATTACTGAAAATAAGCAGTAATAGGGATATCGATATTATATGATATGGTTTATATACCATCTTATAGTCAAATTTGGCACAAATTTATTTGAAAATATGAAACAATAGGGATATTGATAGTATTTGATATGGTGTAAATGCCATCTAATACTCAAATTTTGTACAAATCTACTGAAAATATGCAACAAAATGGATATTTTTATTATGCAATTTGATCTAAATGCCATGTAATGTTCAAATTTAGTATAAATTTACGGAAAATATGCAACAGTTTGCATATCAAAAGTATGCGAAATGTCATCTGGTACTCAAATTGAAACAAATTTACTGAAAATATGCAACAAAAGGAATATCGATATTATACGATATCGTGTTAATACCATTTACTACTCAAATTTTGTAGAAATGTACTGAAAATATGCTACAATAGGGACATCGTTAGTTTGCGAAATGATGTTAATGCCACCTAGTACTCAAATTCTCTATTTATATGATTATTGAGGGTTTTAAAGGACTGGGTCATTGTACGGGGTAATATAAAATTTTCTAAAAAATAGAAAAAGGTTCTACTTGACGGAAGAAATATCGCAATTCTCGTGCAAAATGTACATTGCACGTGAAATAAGATCGTGTTTGATGTATGAAAAAAGGTTATGGACAACCCAAGATAAACGCTCGATAATTGAAAGATATAGAAGGAATATGAGAAAAAAATGACATTTTAAAAGCGAGAAAAAAAAAAAAAAAAAAAAAAACACGTGAAATAAAATAGATCAACGCAAACGGAAATCTGTATCACCCTTTTTTGATTTACACGATTGTAAATAACAAGCTTCGTGAAAAATATTCTAGAGTTGAGACTGAAAAATGAGATATCGACAATTTTTTATTGAAAATCTTCATTTTGTCCTGCAAAAAATTCATTTGTTGTATGCATCGGAAACTATAAAATAAAAACCGAAATGCAAATACATTGTATTAGACATCGTGTATAGTGTAAGGAGACATCGTGTGTAGTGTAAGGAGACATCGTGTATAGTGTAGGGAGACATCGTGTATAGTGTAAGGAGACATCGTGTATAGTGTAGGGTGTAAAGTGTAGGGTGCATGGTGCATGGTGTATGGTGCATGGTGTGATGGTGTAAGGTATATGGTGCAATGGTGTATGGTGTGATGGTGTATGGTATATGGCGTAATGGTTCATGGTGTATTGTGTAATGGTGCATGATGTATGGTGTATGGTATAATGGTGTGATTATCATCATATATAATTATGACACCACATCCCTATTTGGAGCGTCTAAATTGTTTACCACAATACCATTTTTTGGAGATATCTTATCAAAGTTTTTTTTTTTTAATTCAGAACTCTATTGTGAGTAAAATGAGTTCCCAAACATTAATTCGAACGTCAAGAATAAAAGTAATATTGAGAAATCATATCAACAGGCGTCAAAATAAAAAAAAGGAAACATACAACAAAATACCGAGGTTACTATGAATTTAGGTTCTGCATATGCGCATTTCGACAACTTATGTCTCATCTGTGTAGATTTAATCAAAACATTTGGAAATCCATGAACCAAAATATGCGTAAAAGCTGATTGGGAACAAATTACCAATAGGATCTAAAAAAGGAAAGCCAAAATCACCTAAGGACAGAGCTATGCAAGAGGGAAATAATCCTTAGATTTTAACAAAATTTCTTAAAGCTATGTATTGCTAATTTCAAATAAAATCGGTTTTCGGGCCAGCACCAAAGTACTGGCTACTGTGTTGGTGAATACCCTCGGGGACTAACATATGATTTGTAATTAATTAAATATGATGAACCTATTAACAACAATTGAAAAGGGTTTTAAAAACTAGGTTACCCCGGCCATCGTCCCTTGGGCATATTTGCCCTTTGGCTGATGTTGGGCCCTCGGGCTCATACAGCATGTGTTTTCAGATTTAGGTATGTATTGTGCTATATGTGTTATATATTTTATTTCTCAAATAACCTGTCCATACATGTTCATGTATATGTATATGTACTTGACTTCAAGATGAAGAACAACAATAAAAACGTTGTTCCTTTGATTGTTTTTACCATGATTTGTAGAGACTTTGTCTCATGTGCATTTACTCCATATCCTTTCATTCATCATTTGCGTTGAAGCAATCTTTTTCTCAAATTGAATCGTGTAAAACTTTATGCCATATGATGGACATAAATCATACAGCTCCGCATCCCGAGCCCCGCGTATACTGAACTTAATTTATTGGATAATCGATAAAAAGTATTATCCAAATCAACTTGATTGCAGTTTCACATTTTCAATTAACTGACATTTTCGTTTAAATATACAAAACTTTGTATATAGATGCAATTTATGCGGACCCTTTACCTTAATCTGTAGTTCTGCTATTAAAGACGTAATTTTATAGTCATCTGTACAGTGATGCAACACAGATTCTGTTAGATGTGTTAATTAATTTTCTTGGTAGAAACGTACAAAGTCGGCCCCATGATTCGACAGTGCTCTCTACATGAGTATATTTTAGTTTTCAACCTTTTCTTAGTTTTTTAAACCACCAACCGTCAAAACTTTCCTCTTATTTCTCAAATCAGACGTTTACGGAGTTACGTCGTGTACTTGGTGAAAGAATTTAATCTTTTGAACTTTCCATACCCTTTTTACTCTAGTTGTAACTTGTTTGCGAGTAACACCATACTTAGATATCAAATGTTCATATCGTCTATAAAACTTCTTAAACATGTTTGGATGTGATCGTAAGGTTACGTTCATTCAGGTCGTCAAGAGTACCACAAACACGTACATATCGTACTAGTTGGGATATATACACCCCGTATGATGAAGCTACAGTAACGTCGCCGTAAAGAAAAGGGAAATATCAGTAATAGTGAAACCAAAATCATCCCAAAAATTTTTAGATTAAATTCTACCCGAGTCAATGGTGATAGTAAGATCGAGAAATGGGCAGTATTTAGAATACTGTTTCCTTAATTAAATGTTTTAGTTCTTGTGGGTAAATAAGCTCACACATATTTTAAAAACTTGGGATTGTCAAAAGAAAGGATATCGTCAATATACCTGCTGTTATTATTGAAAATCAAAATAAATTGATCAATGTTATGCAGAATTCTATTTTGTATTTTTTTTTCATAAATTCCCGTTCGTAACAGAATAGAAAAAAGATCTGCAAAGCGAGGTGCACAGTTTGTACCAATTAGAATTCCAATGACTTGTTGATAAACAATGTTGCCAAAACGAACAAAAATATTGTCTAGGAAAAGATCCAGTGCCTTAATCATGTCATAATAAAATCCCTAAGGAGTAAGAACCAATACTTGGATATATAGACTTAAATTTCTTCAATTCTTTGGAGAAAAAAAAACATGCATTTGCAGCCATTTCGTTCTGGAAAAAAAACACATATATTATAGTTTACGAGATCCATGACTTGATCTTCGCAAGCATGCAAGAGTTTGTGGTACAAAAAAGGGTCAGTAGATAAAAAAACTATATTTGATTGTTAAACATACTCACATGTTTCATTTGAGGGTATGAAATTCAAAACATTTTCGGTTCTTTCAGTATGATGTCTTTCACCAATCTTTCAGCTTCTCATTACAGTTTAAAAGACTATTTGATTAGATCCATGAAAGATAAAATATCAATTATATATATATATATATATATATATAAATAATTTACAGCACTATAATTGATTACAGAAACTTACCGCACTGCTCTCTCCATTTGTAATGTTCATTGCATACATCACAGGAGCATCATCATCATCAAATTCCGAAACTTCACGACGGTGTCTTAAAAGCTGTCCAGGAACTGTTGACGGATTCCTTAATAAATGAGAAAGATCTCTTTCTGTACGCAGGTTTCCTTTTTTGCAAGGTGCTCTGTACACTTTATTTTTTACCTTAAGCTTGCTACAAGTTTCCACAGATTTCGTATAATTGCACGAAAATTCCGGTTTTCCCCATGGAAAATTGTCGGCATCCTTCTTACAAATGCAGAAGGGTTTTGCAAACTGCTTAGCTGGTTTAATTCTGCTAATATTAAACAAACTGTCATCTTCCTCTCCTTTTTTCAATCTAAAACACCACAATTTGTTGTTAGTTTGGTGAATGAAAGGATATGGAGTATATGCACATGAGACAAAGTCCCTTCAAATACATAAAATATTTTTATTTTATCTTTGTGTTGTGCTTTCCTCCTTTTGCCTATGATATCAAAGGAAACTTTGTACTAAAATTAGAGATGACCCCAAAAATATTCCAAAAGTGGCGATTTATTCATTTTTACCGATATTGACCCGATCTTAACATTACTTAAATTGGAATTTATACCAGATATTTCTGTTAAAAAATGACGGGTCTAGAGTTTCATTGATTTCAACGATGGGTATCCAAAAAAAAAAAAGAGGAAATGATCGAACTTAAATAATATGCAAGAGAAAAATGATTTGGCTGCTTCATTGTATTGACATTATCGGAATAAAATCAATGTACTATATATTTCTATTATAAAATTATTGTAGTGGTTGGCGAAATAACACGCACATGCGCAATGGGACATGAGACTAATTCTACCTTATGTATGAGAAATTTGTTCGTATGGTTTACTAATAAGCACCAACAACTTACAGAGAATGCATGTGTAATACTCGACTGACACAAAATGTACATGGAAACCAACAATGAAATAATAATTTTTCATTCAATTAAAACTTCGGTGTCTTGTATGTTATAACAACATCCATGGCCTAAACATATGGAATATGTTATTAGACTTTTTAAGTCCATAAAAACAAAGGTTAAAGAGTAACTGTAGGTAAAATATAGTTAAAGAAATTGTTTTATGTTGGATTGCTACTCCCTTTATCTTGTCATCCCAACCTGTATATTGATTTACTAAAGTGCATATAAACATCGCGACATCTTACGTACAGTAAATTACCCAAACAACCACGAAAAAAAGATTAGATTTAGATGTCTTAAACCGGTATATTTTGTGTCTTGTCTGTTTTCTAGTTAGTTCACTTTATGTCTATCGGAGTCTAGGAAGATGCTTATTTCGCTGAACTTGATTACTCTTTTATTTAGGGGCCAACTCCGACCTACCGTTGGATGTGGGGTTTCCTCACCGTTCATTGAAGATCTTATGGTGGCTTTGAGTTGTTATTGCTCCCCTTAGGGTCGTTGTCTCTTTGACACATTCCCCGTTTCCCTTCTTTTTCTTATATTGTAAGAATACTTTGTCAGTTGATTTTATGTTTGTTGACGATCCCGCATCCATGACATAATAAACATCAATGTAGCGTTTCTCGACATCCATCAATGAATTCCGCTCAAACCGGTGCTTAGGCCGTCTTGAACTTACTATGAGGTATGAGCATAGCTTATTACTGAAGGCCTCATGGTGACTTCAAGATGAATAACCTCAATAAAAGCGTTTTTCCATTGCTAGTTTTTTCTCACGTATTTGTGGGGATTTTGACTCATTTACTTTTACTCCTTATTCCTTCATTGCTTACATAAATGATATCTGACATTGCAAACAAAGGAAATTGTTTAAAATAATCTTACATTAAACCGAATTGGTGGCAAACGTAACATCTCTAGATGGTCATTTCGGCAATTTATGTCACATCAGTGCAAATAATTTCAGATTGATTTTGGAAAACCGGATTTATAAAATTAAAGGCTTCTAAAAAGTTTTATTTTGCTCCCAAAAATTTAACTTCCAAACAATGTCAATATATGTACACGGTATATATTTGTTATGTAAATATATACTGTGTACATATATTGACATTTTTTACATTACAAATATATACCGCTGTACGCAACTAAGAACATTATATATGCCAGTGGGATTCGAACCCCCTCTGTCAAGGTTCTACGGGTAAAGAGTCTGGTACGCTACCACTGGACCACCACTGACGTGTTCAAATTTCGGTTAATTAATATGCTTAAATCTCATATCATGTGTCAAAATAAATTGGTAGTTCATTCTAGTTTACATCCCTTTGGACTCACACAGAGATGGCGGGAGCAGTGTAATCTGTCTGTGATGTCTGTGCATTCGAAGAACAGCTAAATCCATCGGTGGGAAGGCAATCTCGATATTCATATCTCTAATTCTAACCCCGTTGGGTTCCTACCAAAGACCTTTATATATAATATATATAAATATATAAATATATATAATTAATTGTTGAAAATGCGATAAAATATATTTTCAATATTAAACAATTAAATTTAGTCCATATACACTAATATCAGTTCATTTCGTATTCCTCTTAACTCTTAACTGTTCACTGTTCACATATTCACTGTTCAAGGATCCCTACCGGTTTCACCTCTATTGAGATATTCATGGTAAATGAACAATAGCGTCGTCAAGTGTTTCTAGGCGTGATTGTTGCGAACGTCTTTAAGGACGCCGCAACGTGACATTACCGTTTTCAATGTGTATTTAGTTCCGGCCGATATTTTGAAATAAATAATCTTTCTTTATTTAATCGCTGTTGCTAAGTGGTTGAATCAGAAACTGATAAATGGGGAAAAGAAAAAAGTTTGGCACATTTCTTCCTGCGCAGGTTTCAATATGTTCGCTAACTTGCAATTGCCGTGTACTGGTATCTCTAATTTGTTGGCGATGAATGGTCATTCGCTGTCGCAATGAATTTCCTGTTTGACCAATGTAATTTTTATTGCATCCCCGGCATATCATAACATAAATCACATTTGCAGAAGCACATGAAAAGTTGCTTTTGACTTTGTATAATATTCCAGAATTAAATTTTATTTCTGACCCCTCTATTAAATAAACGCAAATCTCGCAATTCGGTCTTTCGCATTTTGTCACTTTCCGATTTATACTTTCTGTACTAAATTTTGCTCTAGTCAATAACTTTTTGAGTAATTTTGCTTGCCGTTTACTTTTAATAATTAGGGATTCCTCGATTACTCTTTTCATCTTTACATCATTTAAAAGAATTAGTTGATGTTGAAAAATATTATTAAATATTTCCGTATTTCGAGAATTAAAAGTTGAAACATATGGAATTAAGTCTTCTTTGTGTTTACTTTTTGTTCGACGGAGTTCCTGTATGTTTATTTCCCTGGCCTTTTGAATTCCGTTGTTTATTATGGTGAATAAAAGGATATGGAGTAAATGCACATGAGACAAAGTCTCTACAAATACATGGTAAAAAACAAGCAAAGGAACAACGCTTTTATTGTTGTTCTTCATCTTGAAGTCACCATGAGGCCTTCAAACTGAGCTTTGCTCATACCTCATAGTAGGTTCAAGACGGCCCCTAGCACAAGTACACCATAACTGATAATATTAGTCCTAGAGGATAATTTCGTTTAAAAAGTATTATTTTTAACTCTTCAAGTCTTTGGTCCCGAGTTTTTATGTCGGAAACTATAGTACAAATTCTTTTAGCTAAATTAAATGGTATATTGTTTTTCGTATGTTTGGGGTGACATGAAGTAAAAAGCAAATATTGTTTTGAATCTGTTGGTTTGAAATAAATATCCGTTTAAATGCTGCCATTGGCGTTTATGACTAGTATGTCTAAGAAAGGTAGTTTTTCTCGATTACTTTCCATCGTAAATTGTATACTTCGGTATTACTATTTAAAAGAGTTTTAAATCTTTCCCGTTCACCCATACTTTCTTGCCATATGAGGAAACAATCATCAAGATAGTGCTTCCAGTTATTTATCAAGTATTCGTGGAATGGTTGTCCGAATTCTGTTAATGATTTTCGATATACTTTTGTTTCGTGGTATCCCATTACCAGGTTAGCGTAAGTCGGGGCTACCTTCGTACCCTTGGCGGTTCCTGATTTTTGGTGATAAGCTATTCCATCAAACATAAAATAATTATTTTGTAATAAGAATTCAAGACCATCGAGTATGAATGTCTTATCAATTCTGTCTGGAGGTTCATTAGGATAAGTGTTAATCCAAAATTCTATAGCTTCCATTCCATAATTGTGCGGAATATTGGTGTATAAGTTAACCACGTCAAACGAAACAAGACAGGCATTTTTATTTATTGTATTTGGCAAGTGGTTAAAGAAATCTAAGTCATCTCTAATGTAACTTTTTATGTATTTTAGAAATGGTTTGAGTAAGATGTCTAAAAAATTACTCAATCGGTGTGTTTCACAGGCCGGACCGGCCACTATTGGTCTTAATTTTAAATCGTTTGGTTAAGGAATGTTTATACATTCATCATGATTGTTCTCGCATGCTTTATTTATTAGTTCACTCTTATGGATCTTGGGGAGTCCGTAAAAATTACTTGTTTTGCATTTGAAGTTTTGGAGGTAATCACATTCTTTATTGGTCAGACTTTTCTATGAAGATGAAGTAAAACGGTCATCTGTTTTAGAATTTTGTTCTGTTTGTATTGTTTTGCTTCTTCATAATACGTGTTATCTTGTAGCATTTTCAGAACAAGTTCACGATAATAATTTGTATCCATTACAATAACTGAGCTTCCTTTGTCGGCCTCTTTTATAACTATATCTTTTTGTAATAATCTTAATTGTCTCCATTGATTTTTTGAAAAATTAGACTTAAAATTATTTCGTTCGGGTATTGAAATTGGAAAATTCATTAAATGGTCACAATAAATATCTAAAGCTTGATTGCGCCCCCTTTTAGGGCAAAAATCACTTTTTGTTTCTTACTAAAGATTCGTCATCATCATCATCTTTTTCGAAGAAAAGTTCTGCGAGTCTCAGTTTTCTACAGAATTCAGTCAAATCATCTTTGATTTCCGGAATATTCGGAGATAACGGTGTGGGTGTAAATTTTAGTCCCTTGCTTAATATTGTAAATTGAGTTTGTGAAAGTGTTTTCATTGAAAGGTTAATTACTTTTGGTTTTGCTGATTCCATCGGGTATCCCGATACCTCTGGTTGCGTTCTAAAAAACGACCCCTGTTTAATTATTCAGTAGTTTTCCCTCACTATAGGGTGGTTCTTGGCTATTTGCATATTGTGTAGCTCTTATTCCGTTGTATCTACATATTTCGCCTATCACTATTTAACGATTCATCTCTTGGCCGAAATGGTGACGGTTTCCTTTGACTATTTTGGTTTGGTCTTCTATTTCTATCATTTCGATTCGGTTGACGATTCCTTGCTCCTATATTTGGTATCTGTTGTACAGCTTCAGCGTACGTTTTTCGGCTCTGAATTTTTTTCAGAAAAGGATTTTCAGATTCATATTCTCGTTTAAAATCATTTTCATAATTTACAAACATGTTTTCGCTTTTCTGCCATCGTTATAATGATGTCAATTCTTCATTTTCACACTCTTGTTTCCAGAGATTACACACTTGTTCAAATTGTTTTCCTTCCGCCTTTTTGAGATTTCTTTTATCATTTGTTCACCAATGTCTTTATACTTTTGCTCATTGGCGTTTGCTATTAACTTTATTAATTCTATTTCGTTAATGAGTTTATCAAATGACATTTTTTGTCTTAATCGTCTTCGTTGTTCTGGTTATTCGGGAATGGGTTTTATTTGCAACTTTCTTGGTAACACTAGAGGGGTGGATTACATCCATTTTTCATATACCTCAGCTTTGCTTTGATTTTTTACCATATTCTAGAACGCAAATTTTCTTTGATTGAAACTTTTATTCCAAATATATCCGATTCGACTCTTTATTAATTGGGCAGATTTGGGATATTAATATTTTCCAAAGTAGTCGTTGTTTCGGTCGATTTACTTTCTTCTGTTTTATTTTTAATTATGTTCTCAAATGCTTTACATATTTTATCTATATTAAGACAAACATCATCGTTTCTAGATCTTATTCCGTCTTCCTGACAATCTCGCGCAAATCCATGAAATTCGTCGAATTTATCCGCAAGTACTGTTAATTTGGAACTAATTTCCTTGAGTTCTTTAAGTATATCCGCATTTGTAACTTTGTCCGATTTATCCGCTTTTGATCCCATTTTCAAAGACTTGTTGAGTTTTTATATCCAAAATCAATGTTGATTCTAAAAAGTCATAATATATAGAAAAAATTAAGTGTTGAAAATGCGATAAAATATATCATAATTTTAGGCAATAAAAAAACCTAAACTGATCAAATGACGAAATTTTCGCTAGACCTACTAGCTTTCTCAACGTCTCTCGCGATCTGATGATTGATCGTAAAAAAATATTCACATACATCGAACGTCAAAGATTTTTTACCTGGACACAATATTACAATTTATACACAAAGATATTTTTGTACCAGACTTGCGACAAAACATAATTGACGACTTTCGAGTTTCCGGAGTTACCTCCCCTGAATAAAAATAAGCGGCTATCGAGGATTATTTTTAACATAGAATATAACGGGAGGGTTGTGGAAAAAATAATATAACTTTGGTTTGGAGAAAGTCTAGATCAAATCTTTTGGATATGATGTTGATACAGCCTAAGGGTATAATCCAACATCCTTTTCATGACGCTCACCCTTACAGGTAAGCTACAGGTAAATGTTAATTGCACTTGGAAATAACAGGATGTGACGATGACTTGATAAACATCTGTTCGAAAGCCACAAAAAGTAGTAAATAAAGAGTCAAGGGTTAATTTTATACAAACTATGAAAATATGAGAATGTCCAGAAAATAAAAATAATATAAAACCAATAAGGGAATACACAGCAAAACGGTTAGGGAAAAGGGCACCGAAAAGGACGAATAGACTGTATTACACAAACAGAAAAAATACAACTAAAAAAATAACATACAAAACAAAAACAAATGAAATATAAAACATTAAATTAATAAAATTTAATTTGAAAATTACAACAACAGATATGCCAAAAATGAATAGCGAGGGACCAATACACAAAAATATCTGAGATAGACATTCTTAATGAGAAAAAAAGTATTTAAAAGCAGTTTCAAAAAACGATATTTTCAAAAAGGGTAAAATAATCAAATGGTTATAAATATAACCCGATTTCGAGCACAACCATGTCTCTACGTGCATATCTCAAACCAATACACATCATAGGTTTACACGATATTATAAAATGCAAGATATACCATGCAGAAGCTAGCAAACTTTGATAAACTGCCAAAGGGTTACATTTGAAATTTTTTGTGATGGTTCGCAATAAAATGTAACTAAACATTATTGAACATTATTTAAAAAAAACAATACACAAAAGATGATTTTTATTCTTATGTTAAAAATTTATAAAATCGTGACACTCTTGAGAAATATGTAATTTTTCCCTGGATTTTGACCGGCTTTGCATTCTTGTGAATTGCTTTCACGCAAAAGACACAGACTTTTCAAACCATTTTTGTAAAAACGATAAAGTATATGTTTCTAAACTTTGAATGATACCTTTTTGTATGCATCAGTGTTGTTTGTGTACATTTGTGTCCCTTTTTGTCATGCAGCTAACCTTTTGTGTGTATTACTTTGGGATAACTTCTGTGGTATTAATTCGGGTTATATGTTTACTACACCGGTTTTATAATTTTACACTTTTTAAAAATTCTGTATACATGTTATATGGAGTGTCTTTTAAATAAAACGTTTTCTTTCATTTTAAATATTTATTTCCAGAATTTTTGTTGGTGTATATTGGTGCTTTGCTATTCATCTAACTGTATTATCTGT
Source organism: Modiolus philippinarum (assembly GCA_002080025.1). NCBI lineage: Eukaryota > Metazoa > Mollusca > Bivalvia > Mytilida > Modiolidae > Modiolus > Modiolus philippinarum. The sequence goes on along the minus strand of MJUU01069497.1, from coordinate 6,533 downwards.
TGTTGTAATTTATCATTATTTTTGTTTTTGATTTGTATGTTTGTATTTTCTTTTTTCTTCGTATGTTTTTTTTATTTTTGGTTTGCTTTTTATGCATTGCATTTTTTATGTTTTTAAAAACCAGATCCAATCGTCCTTTTCACTCATTCTCACTAATCTTGTTGTCTTTTTGTTGTGTATTCCCGTACTGGTTTATTATTTTTTTCTGATTTTCTAGACACTCTAATGTGTTAATAGTTTGTATAATATTAACCCTTGACTATTTTCAGTGGCGGATCCAGACTTTCTGCTAAGGGGGCCCGACCAATATTTTTTTCAAAAGGGGGGCCCGGAACCCAATTTTTTTTAAACCCCTAGGAATTTTAAATATTTTCCGACCTAAAGGGTGGCCCGGGCCCAACCGGCCCCCCCTAAATCCGCCACTGATTTTTAACTACTTTTGTGGCTCTCGTACAGATGTTTATTAAGTCACTGTAACATCCTGTTATCTCCACATGCAATTAACATTTACCTGTAGCTTACCTGTAAAGGTGAGTGTCATGAAAAGTATGTTGGATTGTACCCTAGGGTTGCATCAACATGATACCAAGGTGGTTTGACCCAGACTTTCTCTAAACCGAAGTTATAGCATTTTTCTTCAACCTTCCCGTTATATTCTATGTTAAAAATTACCCTCGATAGCCGCTTATTTTTAATCAGGGGAGGTAACTCCGGAAACTCGAAAATGGTCAATTGCATGATAAATTAAGAAAATGGGTAGGGGCGGGAAATTAGCCCCTCTAAACATTTTATGTACAAACACCGCTTTCTAATAAATATATAAACAAATACTGTTAAAATGAATACTTAAATGAACGGAATGATATAAAAATTACTATGATTTCTTGTTAATGCCACCCGGGTGTAATGCACATAACTCTCTGATCTAGAAGCTTTCTCTCGATTGTCTCTGTTTATCGCTCCAACCCCGCACGTGATCAATGATGGTCACTTTTGATCTTGCAAAATCTTCCAAAGAATGCCAAGGTAATTTAAAATGTTGACTCACAGGCAGAAATGGTTTTTTGGTGAGGTCACTGCAGTGTGCATTCATTCTTTTGTTGAACAGTTGGACACTTTCACCCACAAACTGTAGACCACAGTCCTGGCAGTCAATGAGGTATACGATATTAGGTGTCTTACAATTTACATTGCAGAACACCTTGTATACCTTACCTGTTTTTTTGCTACTGAATGTTTGTGTTTGTTGCATTTGCTGACAACACTTGCAACTTTTATCATCACAAGGTTTGCATTGGCCAAGTGGTGACGAGTTTTGCGGAAGGTTCGCTCGGACCAAAGTATTTTTAATGCTTTTTGGTCATCTAAAAGCAATAGTAGGAGGCTCAGGGAACATTTTCGATAGTTTTTTGCATTTTTCAATTTTCTTCCAGTGATGTCGGACTAAGGTCAAAACGTTTGCCAGCGAAGGATGATACGTGAGGACCAAAGAAATTCTTTTATTTACGTTCTTATCTTTGTATTGAAGGACCTCGTCTCTGGTGACCTGACATGCTCTATTGAATCATTTTGTATGACTTTGTCAGAGTACCCCCTTGATTTAAGATGGTGTCTTGAGTTCCAAAGTCTTTGTTTTTTATTGCCTAATTTTTTTTTCAAAAAATTTTTTCATAATAATTTTAATTTGATGTAGTTGTGTAACACTTAAGACGTACATGTTATTATTTTTTTTTCGCACAGTATCGTTAATTTTGTTTTCGATCCGACATCCTATAGGTTTGTGCCTTGTCTATCTTTACAGGCGTTTTTATTACATGGTCTATCGTAGCTATAGGAACCCGATGGGGTTAGAATTAGAGAAATGAATATCGAGAATATATATATATATATAATTAGTCCATGGGCTGGAATGACCCTCCGTGCATCCCCCACTTTTTATCCCCACCCATATTTTTCAGTCCTTCTATATCTCCTCTTCAAAATTAAACATGTTAACATGAGCATAACCAGCACGCAATATTGGAACAGGTCCCTTTTTTAGTTAGACCCACCCAATGAAATTTTGGAGAATTTGGTTTTTGGTCAAAGTTTTTCTTCCAATTGCTTCAAATTGTTGATTGGTGCCTCTCAGTTATGAAAAAATGGTATAGAATGATAGCCTATGGTATAAGCTTTACAAATAGTCCACATAAGTACCATTTCTATACCCAATACGTTATGAAAATTGAAAAATCTTACCCCTACCCCTTCGAAATGTTGACATAAATTTTAAGATTTTTCTCGAAATCGTGTAAGTTCAACGGTCCTTAGAAACCAGAATGTTTTTCATTTCATAATTCTTGGAATTGTTTTTAGTCTTTTAATGTCCTTTCTTAAAAATTAAGCATGTTAACAGACATGACATAATGTAAATATGTTTTGAATTACCACTTTCACTATCACTTTTAAATAGACAAATAAAACGCATCTTTGAATATTTTCGTTTTCGACAAAGTTTTGTCCCTTTTTTGTCTCATCTTATCTATGAGTGGTTCAAATTCATGAAAAGATGGAATAAAATGGAAGTACATAATGTCTTCTTTACAACTGGTACAAATTATGGTAGCAGTTTTGAAGTATTATAAACTTCCTACATCCATAAAACTTACCCCTACCCCAACAAATGTACTCTAAAATTGTCAATTTTTTGTCTACGTTCGCATAAAAATTACCAGAACACGCAAATTGTATGTTGTATTTGACAAGGTTGCATGAATTATTATTGTGATTTCGTATTTTAACTGCCATTTGTTGACTTAAACTCAATATCTTGCTCGAAATTTATGAAAAATGGGCATTTTCTACATTTCAGATTTATCAAAAGTTTTCTGTTAAATCGTTATACATTCAAAATCTGGAGGATATATCTGCAGATATGCCAATGAATTGTTCTTAGGGATATATAAGTTGTCTAAAAAAATTGCCTAGAAAAACAGGGAGGGTTTAATGTGACTCGGAATACCGAAAATCTTACCCCTACCCAAACAAATTTTCCCTAAAATTGTCAATTTTTTTCTCTATGTTCGCATAAAAATAACCAGAACACAAAAAAGTTTGTTGTATATGACAATGTTGCACGAATCACTTTATGATTTGCTATTTAGCAGCCATTTGTCGACTTAAACTCATTATTAATCCCAAAATTAATGAAAAATGTCCACTGTTAAATCGTTAAATATGTCAAATCCGGAGGATATATCTGCAGATTTGCGATCTAATTGATCTTAGCGATTCATTAGTTGTCTTAAAATATTTTTTAGAAAAACAAGGAGTCTTTAATGTGACTCTGAATACCGAAAATATTACCCCTACCCCAACAAATTTTCCCTAAAATTGTCAATTTTTTGTCTATGTTCGTATAAAATTAACTCAAACACGCAAAATGTGTGTTCAATATGACAATATTGCATGAATTGCATCACGATTTGATATTTTGACGGTTATTTTTGACTTAAACTCAACATTGTACCCAAAATTGAGGACAAATGGGAATTTTCAACATTTCAGATTTGGTCAAAGTTCACTGTTAACCCGTTATTTATGGCAAGTCTGGGGGATATATCTGCAGATATGCCAATTAATTGTTCTAAGGGATATATTAGTTCTGGAAACAGTGATTAAAAAATCAAGGAACGTTTAATGTGAGTCTGAATACCGAAAATCTTACCTCTACTCCAACAAATTTTCCCTAAAATGGTCAATTTTATGTCTTTGTTCGCATAAAAATAACCAGAACACGAATAATGTGTGTTATATGTGACAATGTTGTATGTATAACATTATGATTTGGTATTTTAACAGCCATTTGTTGACTTAAACTCTATATTTTGCCCCAAATTGATGAAAAATGGGGATTTTCTGTATTTCAAATTTGTCCAACGTTCACTGTTTAGTCGTAATATATATCAAATCTGGAGGATATGTTGGCAGATAGGCCATTTAATAGTAATTCTCTGTAACCACTTAAACAATTTTGGCACGCATGGTAACGGATTTGCATCAAACTTTGTCAGTTATTTCATTTCAATGGTTATACTAAAAAGTGAGGTAAACTAGTATCCTAGTACCTTTGGTTGCCATGGTAACGGCTGGCCTAGTTTTGGTCCAATTCCAGGGTTTTTTTAGGTGAAAATTGCTAACCTGAAAGATCTTTTTACTCAAGTACCATAGAGATGTTGTTTTATTTTATGTTTTCTCGTTAAAATATAACAGTTAATTGTTAAAATTAACAATATCCAGATTTCTTGACAGAATTATGAAATGCCATATGACCATGTTCAAAAAGGGCCATTTTGAGCAATTTGTCTGAAGGTAGTTTTAGGCCACTTTCAGAGGCTTGTATTATAGTGATCCCATTCTTGACGAGTAAAACTGTGTCTTTATGGTTAAAGTATAAGGCGTTGGCTGTCATTATCAGCAAAAATATCCTTTGGAAGTTGGTTGCTAAGGGGGTTGCCGTGGTTACAGAAAAGTGTAATTTTTACAGAAAAATGTTTTTTTTTCTGACATTTTCTAAGTGTTAATGGTGAGAAAATTTACTAAACCTACCTTTTGTATCTGACAAAAATATAGTGATGATGTTTCCAAAAATAAATTAACAATGCTGATGTTTTTATTGGTAACCATGGAAACTTTTGACCAGAAAACATCCATTTTGACATATTATAAGGATAAATATCTATTTTTATATAGGTATTTATTTTTTTTAAGCAAATTCATATTCAATCATCAATACAATTAGATAAATATTTGAGAATAGTTCAATTTATGTATTCATATTAATGAATTTTCATTTGTAAAATTACAATATTGTACACTCAAGGAAAAGGGGGGGGGGTGCCCGGTAAATTTGGTCTGTTTGTTCTAGTGTTTTAATCTACATACTGGAATCTTTATTTTTTTCATTAAATTTATTGTATTTGTATTTATTTGGATTATCCACAAATATTCTGAAACGGTTGAAAAAAAAATCTAATGGTGGGGGGTTTATGAGTTATTCCCCTTGTGTATAACTCTTTACTGTAAGAGGTTAAGAAGGGGTACATATAAACCACGAAACGAAATCGAAACGAAACGAAACGAAACGAAATGAATCAAAACGAAACGAAATAAAACGAAACGAAACGAAATAAATCGAAACGAAACGAAATCGAAATGAAACGAAACGAATCGAGATGTATTCTTGATTATTCTTGAATATAAAAGTTATTGCTTCAATGACATCAATGATGAAAAAGACATGTAAATCCGTCCACTTGAGTATGCATATTGCTGCAGTCAAGGAAGTGGCAAAACTTTTATTGTAATGAAATCAAGATTAACACCCGATATACACAATGTGTTATATTCGTCGATGTAAAACGTCTACATTGTAGATATATCAGAATGAAAACCTGACAAATGTATACAATGTTGTCTTTGCACGACGGCGGGTCAGTGAAAGGTTGAGGGCGTGGGTGTAAATCTTAATGTCTGTAAATTGAAAGTTTTGCCACTTCCTTGACCGCAGCAATATTTCATATTGGACATCGCACAGAAGATCGGAAGAACAACACGATATACAATCCTTTACCACATGCAGATTATTTTATTTCATAAGTTGATACTTTCAGTACAGTGTACGATTTGTTATCTGCTAAAATAAGGTAATTACATGATTACAGTACTCGGAAATTAAGTACTATGTTCAGGATGTAAGAATCCATACATGTATAATATTGCCGTTCATAAATACTAAGAATGAAAGTGTGTGTCAGTAAAATCATTTGCCTTGTCAAAATTTTATTCATCAGCGTATGGCATAGTTTAAAAATATATATGTTGTGCAATGGCCACGAGTTAACTATGGAACAAGATAAAATGGTATAGTTGGCCACGATTAAAAAGTAAAAAACACAAAAATATACAGATTTAAAAACATATAAAAATGAGAAATAATTGAAAGAAGGGATGACTGCCCAACGTTTCGGCCGTATGGCCTTCGACTAGGGGACTACCGGGCTGAAATACGGAGAAGAAGATGGAAATGACCAGAGAAGGCAGACCTAATTGCATGTCACAGATATTACCTGTGAAAATCGTGCAAAATCTTGAATATAATCAAAAAACGAAGATAAAAGCATTAGTTTTCTGTACTATGCAAATATTAAATTTCAATACATTAATAATATTATAAAATAGACTGCTTTTTAACATTCATGCCAAAGGGTCGAGCAATTCCAAGAAAATGGATGATTTTTTGTTCAAGAAACTGTCGTTGTTTCTCACCTGCACTAGTTTTTATAAGGACAGTTTCATGCATGTCCAGTATGCTGTGGTTAGCTCGCCAAAAATTTTCACCTACTGGGCATTTCTTTCCATTGGTGACGCTCTGTTTATGTTCGACAAAGCGATCAACTAATATACGGCAAGTCTCACCCACATAGATCATCCTACAGCGTTTACCGCCAACTGCCGTAGATTGGTGATCGCTTATAATATAATATAATATAATA
>MJUU01069496.1:95088-118094 GCA_002080025.1 Modiolus philippinarum | reverse complement strand
AAAAAACGTTTTTTGAAAACCGCAGATTTTTCCCCATAGTTAACTACTGGTTTGAAAAGAAGCTGACAAAATGACAGACTGATTCATTGTGGTTCACAGAAGATGCATGTTAAAGTAATGTCTGTTAATGGGAAAGCAAAGCATTTTGAGAGACAACCCAGGAAATGTTTAAAATCACTCTCATTCGTGGATTAAATAAAAACCAGTTCCAAACTTTAAGATGGGAAAATGTTTTCACTGGGTTAAGTTTTGTAGTGGACGATAAAGAAAATCAATCATGCGCAAAGCGCCAAAACCCTATTTTTGTGCATTCTATGGCATGTATTGCGGTTGGCGTGGTTTCAAAAATCAGTCATGCGGAAAATTGTTTTTTTTATGCCTGTAAAATTATAAGTAAATTGACAGTTACATTTGTTGCAAATTGTTGTTTGAACGAAAAGAATACTAAAAAATTAAGTGTTGCGTTTCATTGGCACTCACTATATAATGTGCCGCCATATATAGCCAAACGGAAAATTCGTTACCAGTCGGCATGCTTAGGATTGAGTTTCGGTTCCCATTGCTTTTAAAAAATGTCACCGCGAATGAAAAGTTGGGTATATAGTGTTTATTCCTCCATCAATATAAATCCATGTGCCCCTCCATCCATCCGTTACACATAAGGGTTCCAATGAACAATGACATGATATGGAGAAAGAGACCACAGGGTATCCACCTCTTATCTGCTACTTCTCCAGAACAAATTATGGATTTTCATGAAACACAAGCATAATCTTAGTGGCATAATGTACATGTGCATCTCGTTTATCGTAGCATGATTTGATTTTTTAAAAATTTTTTTGAGGGGGAGGTCCAATAACAAGACATTGCCTTTACAATTACATTCCATGCGGGTACCCATCTTATTCGTTACTCCCCCCCCCCCCTGAACCACTGAAAAGATTTTCATATATATTTAACAAATATTTTGCGTCGACATAATATACATTTGCATCTCCTATTTCAGAATGTGATTGATTTTTAAAGGTTTCCCGTAGTAAAACATTGACCCATCTCATATCCGCTTTTGCCTCCTGAAACACTGAATACATTTTCATGAAATTTTGACACAGTGTTTGTGATATAAAGTTAATATGCACCTTCTATTTCAACAATTGAACTGATTAAATATTAATCCTTAATACTCGTTTGTAGCTATTTCCGTGCGCGTTTATTGCCTTTTATATTGTTTTTCGATCTGTTGAAGATATCTTTAGAATAACATGTACAAAACGGTAATCTTTGTTTCACCAATGTAGTTATGAACAACTAATACATTTCTAAATACAAACAAACAGCCTGTTTTTTTCTTTCTTTTTGGTTTTTTGTTTTTTGTTTTTTGTATTTTTTGTTTCTGTTTTTTGTTTTTGTTTGTTTGTTTCTGTTTGTTTTTTTGTTTGTTTTTTTTTTTTNTTTTTGCGCCGACTTTTGCTTTTGACAAATTTGTCCGGCAATTTTGTTATTGTCCAATTTCCCAAGAAAACGATGTAGTTTTAAATTTTAAAACGATTGCGAAGAATTCTATGAAATTATCAAAAGCTGATAAAGGAGATTACTTCTGTTTCTGCACTTTATGCACCGTTTAGTTTTCGATGGCTTATACAGAAATAATTGACGTGAAAAGACAACTAGAAGGCAAACAACAAAAAGGTCTGTTAATAGTTCGTCGCAAAAAAATGCGATTTCATCATTTCTAGTCAAGAAATCCGAAAATAACAGTAGTACAGCTGTAGATGGCGTAAAAGTCAAATATGCTTACTTTTTGTGGCTGAGCATAACCTACTCTTTATTGTAGGTGATCATTTTCAGAGTTGGTGAAAGACATGTTCCATGACAGTTTATTACATGATTTATCTATATATATTTAATTGTTAGAATGTTTTTAAAGTGTTGTTGCCAAAGAAGGACGTATATATGCACTTAAAAATGTCGACGCGAATCTCCCTCATTGTACCCCAAATCTCCCACATTGTCAAGGTGAAATCTCCAACAATTTAACATATCTGGCTTTAGTATAGTGTAGGAACTTGACAAGGTTTAGAAAAGTATTTGTTATTTTTCATTTACTATATGAAACTCGTAATGAACTTATATCGTTAAAACTGATTACCCTGTGATTTTTTATTCTGAACTCTTTTATATCGAAACAAGAATGTTATATGTCAAGAATGTCATTAATTAACACTTTTAGTTTTTCTAAGAATACAGATATCAAATCTATATCCATATTAGCTTTGAAGTTAATTGGTTTTATAGTTGATATTTGGAGTATTTCAGTACTAACTTCTCTTATTTTTTTCCATTATCGCAGAAAATGGCGAACAAATGTAAAAATTTTTGCTCGAAAGTTCGAAAAAAAATCGCAAAATGAAAATGCGGAAAAAGAAGAGGACAAGTTTTGTTAGGAAAGAAGTTTCCTAAAACAAAGAAATTTCAGTTACTCTGCAAGCACAAAGTTCACTTGTAGTTCTCTTAATCAGTCCACGCAAAACTGTTTTTTTTTAAATAAGAATTCATGCTTATTCTAAGATTCATACACCATATCGTAATGTAGTACGAACATCTATTTCGATCGTCTTCCATATATATACATCGGTTGTTCTAGCTACATAGAATTAAAAAGAGACTGAGTTTAACTCCTCATACCCTCTATTTTGTGTAATTGATGTCCGCCAACCCCTACCATTTTAATCCATCTTACCCCCTCACATCGTTTCCCTGGCATTGATAATTAAGCCAGCATCACCTACGTTCAGCACCCCCTTATGAATGAAATTTTCATTCAAAACTTTTGACGAGCAACCAAGCTTTGGATTGACACTGGTCGGTATGAGGGTAAAACTTAAAGGAAAGAATATGTTTCATTAGCAGTTTCATAGCAATTGTTGTTGAGTTGCTACCGTACACTACCACAATGAGGTTTGGCAGACCATAAACAATGATAAAACCGATTTCACAACCATTTCATTTGAAAATGTCTTTACCAAGAAAGGTCCATTGCAGTCTACAATTTTCAGGTGAATTTCCACCCGCTTTGCCTTTTTGCCTTTGGACTTTGGCTTTGACAATTCTGTTTGGTAATATTGTTATTACCCCTCTTCATCTATTGAAGATTAGAGTTATTTTGCAATGTTATGTGAGGGTATAACCCCCTACCCCCTTGAGGCCAGAGTACACCAAAAATTTGAGATGAAGTCAAGAGTCCTTTTTTAAAATTTTTTGACTCTTTTTGAAATTTGAAGTACATGTCCAAATGCTTTGACTTTTGAGTCCGTGGAGTCCATGGACTCAAGTAGTCAAGTCAAAAGTACACCGAAAATAAGACCAAAATTCCGAGTCCAAAAGGGGGTATACCCTCATATGTCTTTTACATGCAGCTTTAAGTTTCAGTTTATTTTATGAGATTAGGAACTTCATGTTATATGCCTGAAAATTTTAATTTTGCAGATTATTTACGGTTCAACAAACCTGGAGGGAACACCTTCTGGGTTAAGTAAGGAATTTACAGAGGAAGCATCTGCATTCGTTTTAGTCACATATGTGTGTACTGAGTTTCTCCAGGCGTTTTGATATCATTTCTGCAGGGAGTTTCTTCAATATCTTAAGTAACGTAGTCTTCAGGCATTTTGGTAACAGATTTCTGGAGGAAACATCTCTAGGAGTTTTAGTAACATACTTCCTGTAGGAGGTAAGTCATATAACCCGATGTTTTTTGGAGTTTTAGTAATAGATTTCTAGACTGAGTATCTTTAGGCGTTTTGGTAACAGATGTTTGAAGGGAGTATGTTTAGATGGTTAAGTCAGTTATTTCTAAAGGGATTTTTTAAGTCATATAACCCGGTGTTATGGTAACAAAAATCTTTTAAGTTATTACAAACAAAATAAAAACAATGAAAATGTATTATATTAAGGCATCTTACCAGAGTAACCCTTGAAATACATAGTACAAGACGGACGTGGTTTTTGTTGTGTTTTTGTTACGTAACTGTACTTGTAATAAATTAAAAGATGATGTTTAAATTAATGACAAGTGAGAAAGGATAAAGGATGCACTTCTTACAACATGCATAGGGCACTGCACCTGGAGAGGATAATAAATCATAAATTACAAGGATAATAAATCATAAATTGTTGAAATGCGCATATGCAGAAATGAAATTCACAGTAACTTCGGTATTTAGTTATTATTTACTACAAAATTATTTGATGCATTATACAACATCCAAGTCTTAACAGTGAAAAGAAATCAAATTTAATCTTTCATGGCTGTTCATTATTTTGTCCTGAGCTAACTGTAAAAGTTGTGAGATGAACAATTTCCAAGCCTATGAAATTTTTACTGAAAATTACAAAATACCAAAGTAAGTATGGATTTAGTTTTTGCATATGACCGTTTCGACAACTTATGACTCTCCAGTGCAGATCAAATAAAAACATGTGTAAATCCATGGGCTCATGTATGTTTAAAACCCGACTGAGGATAAATTACAAAAAAGATCTAAACATAAAAACCCAAATCAGCTAGCCTAGCGACAAAGCCATTCAAGAGAATGACCCTAATATTTTTAATCAATACAGCGGCAAACGAATACCAAAGCAAAAATGATGAAAGGGTGAATTCCAAAATCAAAAATCCAAAATCATGGCAAATGATATCCAACACGAATTTGAGACAGCATGGCAAAGACAAAACAAATGAATAAAAATGAACAAGTACGCCGCAAAACTAAAGCACTAACAGTGTGGATCCTTACAAAACTTGAGGTATCGTCAGATGATCCGGAAGGGTGCGCATGATCTGCTCCATGCGTGGCACTCATCACACTGCCAGTGAAAAGTCCGGTTTGTCACAGTCGGTGTTTGTCAGTCTGGTATTTAACTCTTGATCTACCCAAAGATATCTATTCTCATCTGTCAAATAGAAACATTGTAACGGTCAATCGAACAATGGTGACAACCGAAATGATCTGTAGTGACAATTGAAACAGTGACTACACACCCTTGATGTATGAGTTTTTGAGACAAAATTTTTTTTTAATTTAGATATTGCAATTTTCCAAATATCGGTTTTCGGGCCAGTAGCGAAGAACTGGCCACTAGGTTTATGAATACTATCGGTCTTATAGTCCACCAGCATAAGTTTAGGCTCAATAGTAATAAATATCTGAATGTTAGAAACCTTCAGTAACTTCAAAAAAGTATTTACTTAATGTACATTTGTCCAAATTGCCAATTGATGCCTCCTTGATGCAAACATTCCTTTGTTTCCATTTAATTGAAATTGTATATGATTTTTTTTTTTATTATGTAAGGAAAATTTTGAAGTGTAAACAAAGTGTGAAGTAAGTATGAAGTATAATAATGAATTTAAGTTTATGGTCTTCCAAACGTTTAAACTTCTTTATTTGCACTGAAGAGACATATGTTGTCGAAATACGCATAATTTTATGCAGATATTTACTGAAAGTTCGGTATTTAGTTATTTAAAATAGTTTGAACTGAAATACATTGGTGCTCTGGATAGTATACGCTGAAAAGTTTGCAAAATTATAACCAGTTTAAATTATTTCTTGTAAACAACTAAGTCGTTTAATTTTCACCAAAACCGAGAACAGAAAGTATATGTAAGGTCAAAATTTTGTAAATTAGTTTTTACGGAATTAAGTCCTATCCGGAAGTCCGGATTTGTATTGGCAGTTATTTATCAAGCCGGCAAGCAAGCATGGCGGCAATATTCTTGCTTTGATTTGCAATTTGTGCCGGTACCCGTGTCATTTCAGGGTATTTCTATGTATATTGCCTATTTGGCTCACATTAAAGGACTCCGTTTTTGCACTATTGACAATTACTTTGTGATCGTTAAGCATTTACACAGAGCAGAAGGGGCTCAAGACCCTATAGACAATTGGCATGTCAAACATCTCTTACAGGGTGTTAAACGTGTGTTAGGTACTGCTCATGTAGGAGCCGAGCTTGTAACACCCGATATGTTACTAACTATCAAAAAACACTTAAATTTATACAATCTCCTAGATTTTTCTGTATGGTGTGCTTGCCTAATAGGCTTTTTCGGACTGTTGAGACCTGGTAATTTTCTTGTTCGTGATAAGAGCGTACCTGTATTACGTATCGGACAGGTAGAGAGTTGCAAAAACAATTTTCACATCACTTTCAACTATACGAAGACCATACAATTTCGCGAGAAAAAGCTGCATATCATATTACCGAACATTCCAGGACATCCTCTCTGCCCAGCTTCTGCGCTATATCGTTTGCTTAGCCTTCATGTACTATAAGGGTCAGATGGACTGACCCCTTTGTTATGTCAGAATATTGTAGAACCTTTGAAATATGATATTTTTATTTTATTAGTAAACCAAATCCTTGCTAAAGCTGGATATCAGTTAAAGTTCACAGGTCATTCCTTTCGCAGAGGCGATGCAACATGGGCTTTTCGGGTGGGTCTGCCTGGTGAAATTATTCAGGATATGGGCATGTGGAAGAGTAATGCCTACCTCAGATACATAGAAACTGACTACAAAACAAAGCAGGAGGCAATGATTAAATCTAGTGAATCCCTTCCTGAATAAATATTTCCATTGTACATAAGAATTCCTCCTTTTTCACACCTCTCCCCTATACACATTTTTTGGGGTCTGGGTTTATTAATTATGTTAGACAGTTAGCTATTATAATTGTATTTGATTAATTGTATTCATGTTTTGTTCTTGTTTGTTTATGCAATAATAAATGTTGCACCCAGCGTTGAGTTTCTTTTAGGACTAGATGGAGTCAAGTCAAAATTTTGTAAATTAGTTTTTACGGAATTAAGTCCTTTCCGGAAGTCCGGATTTGTATTGGCAGTTATTTATCAAGCCGGCAAGCAAGCATGGCCGCAATATTCTTGCTTTGATTTGCAATTTTTTAAACCCTCCCTCCCACACCATAGTTCTTGGCTGGATTGCTTTTGCTTCACTTGTATAATGCACATGCCTCACTGACCGTGTGACGGGTGCTGTGTACAGAGCAGGACATGCTTACCCTTCCGGGGCACCTGATGTCACTCTTGTTTATTGGGAGTTCACACTGTTAGTGCTTTAGTATTTTGTGTTGTATGTGTAACATTCGAGTGTTTTGTAGGCATGTGGTGTCTTTGGTCTTCCGTCTTTTGGTGTTCTTGCTTTTGCCTTGTCTCTGGACTTTGATTTGTGTAATCTTGTGCTTTGTTCCTTCGGTATTCTACTGCCGTTGTTTTGTATAAGTAATGTATAGATACTAGCAATAAATGCTTTAGCCTCAGCATTAATATAAATGAATCAATGATACAATGTATTTTATTAGTTTTTTCTAGTACCCATATGTCTATGGGGTTATCAATTATGTTAGACAGTTAGCTATTATAATTGCATTTGATTAATTGTATTCATGTTTTGTTCTTGTTTGTTTATGCAATAATAAATGTTGCACCCAGCGTTGAGTTTCTTTTAGGACTAGATGGAGTAAAATATAGAATGTTCATCATAAATTTCAATTAAGTATTTTAACAATCAATCAAATTGCTATATCTATGCTGTAAAATATCTTCCCTGTAAGAAATCTGACTTTATATATTTTCATTATTTTTAGATATCATTTTATAAAATGTAAAGTTAATGCACTCATCAAAAACGAAGGGGTGTAGGGGGGGGGGGGTATTTTCATGACAAAAAGAATATTTATATGCCGTTTGAGAAAAAAATTACAAGTTTCGAAATTTAATCATAAAGTGGTTTGATTTGATTTTACACTGATGAAACATAAGTTGTCGAAATGCTCACATGCAGAAACTAAACTTTACAAGTGCTTTAGTATTTTGTTATTGACAAATGACTCTGCTAATGGACTAATAGTCAGAACTTCGGTGCTGACCCGAAAACCGATTTTATTACGAAACTTGCAATATCCAAATTTTAGCAAAGTTTGCTTTAAACTAATGAGTATAATGAGTCCACAAAACTGGCAATAATTTATTATTTCACACTCACTAATAAAATTCGATTGTCATTTGGTCCGCACAATAATCAACTATTTTTGTCTCGCAATAATACATTATGCTGGCATCAACTTATAAATGCATATGTATTATCAACCATCAAATGACCATCTTTTATGTGAAATTGCTATTAAATCATCATGGTTTTACTTTTTGCAGGAATATAATGAAGCTTCAGCCTATGTATTTTATTTCAGTGTGCTATTTAATAGGTATAAAATTGTACTTTTGTGTCTTTTATTTTTATTTTTATTTCATTTATTTATTTATTTTAAATAAACAATGGAAAATATTTGGTCGAAATGTACAGTTAAATAATCTTCTCTGGATAAATATCATATTAAATACTTTTCATTATATAACCCACTGGCCCCTCATGGATGGTTCTTTAATTTCTTACTTTTATAATTTTATTGCCTGGAAGCGTATGGAACCATTTATTCACGACACTAGAGAAAAATAACAATATTGCAGAAATTTTATAAGTATTAGAAAAGTTAGCGATGAACAATCAATGATTCGATGTTTATTTTTATGATATCAAATTTTACATTTGAGTCACAAAATATGAAAATTTCTTTCCTATTACTCTGAGTTTCAGAGGATATTTTACCCTCACTATTAAAACTGATAATTATACTTAATGCAATTTCTGAAAAAATCGAGTCATTTCATTTGTTCTTCTGAATGTGGAATTTTGCAGTATTTTTTTTGTTTGCTCCGCCTTCTACTTGCAACATGTGATATTTTTGCGTAACAACAAAAATATCACATTCTGAGAACGATGTTTGCCGAGCTCGAAAAACATTTCCTTCTCAGACCGAGATTCACCGATTAGTAGTATCTGGTCTTTTTTTCTGAGCCGAACCAGCAGACAATTCTTCGTTTTTATTATTTATGTATATTTCTGTCGTTAACATACATTATGTTATTTGCAGAGATGTCTTTAGAGACAGCTGAAGAATATTTAGAATCGAAAGACAGCAAGTCTACAAAACAAAGGTGCTGTCGCCGGAGGCAGAGAAAAAAGTTTTGACCGAGTTTGAAGGGTTTCCAAATGTGAACCTAAATGTTGTGAATTCTGCAATTATCCAAAACATGAAAATTCTTTTTCAGCCAACAGTACCATGAAAACATAAATTGCAGCATTATATAATTGTTTCTAACAATAACTATTTTAGAATTTTCCTGTTTTGATCTTCTATTTGACATATGTTAGCGTTTACAAAACTTGTACTCAGGTGTTGTTATTCATATTATAATCTTGACTAAAACACATGAGAAACCATATTATTCATTCAGTAATTAGGTAAAAAGAGGCATTCAGTATACTAAAAACATACTGCCTTTTGTGGAAGGTGTTTCGGTAGATTACACCGTTGAGAAAAAGTATCACATAAAGAAAAAATGTCACCCTGTTACGGCACATATTGTCGCCCCTGCACATATTGTCGCCGGCGACAATGTGTGCAGACGTATCGGCACATATTGTCGCCCTGCACATATTGTCGCCTACACATATTGTCGCCGGCGACAATATGTGCAGTACATTTTCGGCACATATTGTCGCCAGTTTTAAAAGAATACATTACAAAAATGTTGAAGTAGCAAGTGTACTTCACTGATGCTGAGTCTTTAGGAATAAAATAGTTTGTGTTGTCATGGAAACTGAGATTGGAAGAGAAATTTTAAAATGTTAGTAGTTGAAACAAAGAATCTCGTGCATGCTACGTATGTGAAAAACTGGAAGTACAAAAAAAAATATTGAATGGTATCAAATGAAGCTACTTAGAGTTTACAAAAAAATAAGCTATTTTCTTGCCATATCTGTAAGTTTCGCGAATTAGAATGTCA
Organism: Modiolus philippinarum; assembly: GCA_002080025.1. Lineage (NCBI taxonomy): Eukaryota > Metazoa > Mollusca > Bivalvia > Mytilida > Modiolidae > Modiolus > Modiolus philippinarum. The sequence continues at coordinate 108,169 of MJUU01069496.1, read as the reverse complement.
TAGAAAAGAGTGGAACTGTAAGGGAATGTGGGGACGCTTAGAAAAACTTAAATCTATGTCCTATCTCGAATTAGCTTTACTCCTACTTCCTTACCAAAACCTGTATGTTTTTTTAACAATGTTGTTTTTATTTAGCTTTATGTTTGTACTGAATCATTCAACCCGCTACCCATAAATTTCTAGGCTTTCTTTTAAATTCCATAGCACCGTTGTCACCCTTTATCTTTGTATGTTTAATTGTTTCTAATTGATCATTCCGCGAAACTGTTGTTTTAAAGTTTCAGTTCTTAAAGTTAAGCTCGAATCTCATTGACGGCAAATCAAGGTTTTAGGTTTTCCCGATAACCATCTTCGGTGATTTTCTATCCATAATTAAATCTTCATTTCGATGTAGTTTAATTATGATATTGTTATTTTGAGAAATCAACCTCTATAAGCTCAGGGCGAACTGTTGCAATCAAATTGCGTCCACCGTAACTTTTTTTCATTTAAAGGTCTTCAACGGGGATCTAAATATATATTTAAACTGACGCCTTTCTCTAATTCAAAGTAATTGCAATGGAATATGCATACAAAGATTTTATTCTACAGGTTAAAAAATGGTAGTGGCTCTTATAATATGCTAAACAGGGTGGATTAATTAGGTGGCGAAATTGCAGCCAGCTGGAAACTAAGTTTAGAATTAAACTGTATTGAAAATGTATACAAATATCCTTTGGAGAACCGATGAATGGATGTACTGAAACTTTGTATGAATGTTCGTTATGAGATGATGACCAAGTGTTGTTTAATCATAAATAAATAATCGCCAGCGGATATTGGATGATCTATAGGGGTGCCATGTGTCTTAATTTTTTTTCTAGAAAAAAAATAACTTCCTACAGAATTTAGGCAAGAATTGACCCCCAAACCCTGCAAACATCAACTAGACATCCCCCCCGCATTTTGATTTATTGATTCGTCGGTGACGAGGCACTTAATTAGCATTAAATCCTATGGGAAATGCGTACAAACAACACAAAGTCTGGCAAGGGGCAAAAGAAGCATCATACATGAATGTAACAGATAATGTGAGCTATGGAATACTTTAGGTGTAAAAATAAAAAAAAACTAGTAACGAATGATTTACTGTTCTTGATTAAATTTAGGGTATAAGGGAAAAACTGATTTTTATGGAGCGGGTTTCAAAAAAATCAAGGATCCATTATACTGAGAACAAAAATCGGGACAAATTTAGGGATTTAAAAATAGCCGGGATCCCAAAAGTTCAGATAAAATGAGGGAACAGTTTGGAAATAAGATGTGCTCGCGCAAGAGCACTTAAAAATAACCAGGATCAAAATTTCATCGAGAAAAAAAAGTTCGGTCTTAAGTCCCCTTCTAATCCCCCTATTTCAAAATCAAATGATTGTTCCCGAATCATCGCCCATAATTGTGATTCACAACTAACACAGGTTTCACATTTGAGCAATTAAGACAGGTTTTCAAAAATCAGAAAACGCACCAAAGGTGCGAAAGCCGAGTTACGAATATTTGTTATTTTCATAAATAAATCATCAGATATGCAAATAGTTGTACATAAGCATATGAATTCTTTTTTTTTCAATCAGAGCCTTATAATGTAATTTTTGCAGGATGTTTGACTTTGTCCCAACTTAGTTAAAAATTTGGCAGGGGTTATAATCTAGGTGATACATATTGCCGATAGCTGCATGAAGTCAAAACATTCCGAGTCCCTTTCCAAAAAAACTTTGGGCAGGGTTCCCCTTAAAATCTAGTTTTCGAATATTGCTGAAATGGTAAAAGTAAGTAGCAGAATACCTTTTTTCTAAACATTTGAGTTCTCTAGTTTGGTTTTCATGGCAACCAAACGCTCCACTATCCATTATAACTCATTTCAGACCACAATTTCAAAATATTTCGGTAGGGGTTCCCCCTATAATCCGGGTAATATATATTGCTTAAATCATAACATTACAAGTCCCCCTTTCCAAAAAAAAGGCAGAGGTTCTTCTTATAATCTAGTTTATACATATTTCTGAAACTGTGAGGAAAAATATGAAGCAGAATATTTATTTTAAAAGATTCAGTGTACTGGTTTGGTTTCCATGGCAACTAAAAGCTCCACTATCCATTACAACCCATTTCAGACCACCATTCAAAAATATTTGGGCAGGGTTTCCCCTTTTAATATAGGTAATACGTATTGCTGAAATCAAAACATTGCGAGTCCCCCTTTCGTAAAAAAATGGCAGGGTTCCTTTTATAATCTAATTTATATTGTGAAGAAAAATATGTAGCAGAATAGTTTTTTTTCAAAAATTAAGTGTTCTGGTTTGGTTTCCATGGCAATTGAAAGCTCCACTTTCCATTACAACCCATTTCAGACCACCATTCAAAAAAAAATTTGGCAGGGGTTCCCCTTATAATAAAGGCATTACATATTGCTGAAATCAAAACATTCCGAGTCACCCTGTCATTAAAAAAAAATTGGCAAGTCTACATTTTTGTAATTTAGATTGTAAAGAAAAATATGAAGAAGAATACTTTTTTTCAAAGATTAAGGGTTCTGGTTTGGTTTCCAGGAAGCCCCAATATCCATTACAACCCATTTCAGAGTACTATTAAAAAAAAATGGACAGGAGTTCCCCTTATAATCCAGGTACCGGTAATACATATTGCTGCGATCAATACATTTCAAGTCCCCCTTTCATTAAAAACATTTTGACAAGGGTTCCCCTTATAATCTATTTATACATATTTCTGAAATTGTGAAGAAAATATGTAGCAGAATACTTCAGTGTTCTGGTTTGGTTTCCATGGCAACTGAAAGCTCCACTGTCCATTACAACCCATTTCAGACCACCATTCAAAAAAATAAGCATGGGTTCCCCATATAATCTAGGCAATTCATGTAGCTGAAATTGAGTTTCGGAAATTTACTGAAAATCAGAATACCCAAAGGTATTTTTTCCATATAAGATTTTATGTAAACTGGATATTGCAGAAGACTTTTAGAAATGTTGAATATTTCTTCAAATTTAATTTATTACCTCCCTTTTTTAAATTTTGACTTTTCAGTATATTTTTTATTTAAGTTATTGACATCCAGAAAGAGTGTGTTGGTGTACAGAAGTAATAGATGAATTGAACATGTTCTGGCAATATAAAGAGTACTATTGTATGAACAATAAAACTTTTTAGCTATTTTTGCTATCCAAATAATATCAAACATGTGATTTTAGGCTTTATTTCTGATTGTAATTTTTTGTTACATTTTTAGAAGTTGTGAGCTTGACCTTTGTCGCACAAACCTCAAAATCGATAGGGTTCGTCCTCTGATCATGAGTCATGTCTATGCCAAGTTTCATTTTTGATACAATTACATTTAACATATTTCGGTCTGTCACACTTAAAACCCCTGTAGATGGTTGCACATAACCTTGGCATATATTTGAGGGAAAAATTTCGCTCTGTTGTCAAAATCGCTCTTCATATTAAAAGGCCCGAATGGTGAATGAGTTGTGAAATGCTGACGTCAAATGCCGTAGCTTTTGAAAATATAACTACAAATGAACTAAAAACGGAAATTCAACATTGGAATAACCGAACCGTCACGCTTGTCAAGTGTTGATTTCGTTTTAAGTCCATGTATGAGGGGAGTGAATGGGAAAAAGTGGTTAAACAAATTGGGAAATGGGAAAAATGATGGGAAAGTTATCAAAATAGGAAAACCCAAAAAGTGGGTGGTGGGAAATTTAACTCTAGTGAAAAAATCAAATAGTGATTTAAAATCAAAAGTTGTATTTGATTCAAGATCTTTTATTACAAGAAGCATTGGGCATCACCAGTGAAACTTCTTTGTTATATAAACTATGATGTACCCTCGGGTTCTGATCATTTCGGTCGTACATTGCATGGCAATTCTTTGCAAAATTCTTTTTTCTGTAAAACTAATCCAGATAACAAAATACTGAAATTACTGTAAATTTAGTTTCTGCATATGGCCATTTCGACAACTTATGTCTCTTCAGTGCAGATAAAATTCAAACAGTTGGAAGACCATAAACTCAAACATGTTTAAAAACTGATAGAGAACAAATAACGAAATATGATCTAAATGGATAGCCAAAATCAGCTAAGGACATATATATCGACTGTTATAAAATTAGTAGATAGATAGATTGAACTGAATGATATGCAATTTTGTTCACTGAAAGAAGTATGAAGAAATGCATAGAAGGTTGCTTGACAAAGACAGCACTGATATTGGTGAACATGAATCTTTCGTCCCCATTAGAACATGAATCTTTCGTCCCATTATAAATCTTACCGTATCATCAGACAAAGAAGGCCAACTTCATATTTAAGATTAACAATGAATAGAAGGGATATGGAGTAAATGCAAATGAGACAAAGTCTCTACAAATACATGGTTATAATAAGCAATGGAACAACTTCATATTTAAGAGACTCTTTTACTTGATAATATTTTATTTACTTTCATTCAATTGATCAATAACAATACTCCAAATAGTTATACAAAATGTATGTTTACTCATTTGTCTTATCTTCGGGGTATCATTTTGCTTGCTTGAATTGATATTGGCTTTAGCTTTCAGCCAAAATAACAGTGACCCTAGATAAGTATGTACCCCCNCCCACTTTCTGCCATGCCCATCCGTCTGTCCTACACAAAGTTCATCAGCACATCCCCTCTGAAACTACAAAGCAGGATTTAATGAAACTTGGTTTTTGGCAACTTCACCACATGCAGTTTTGCATACTACCAGGAAATCTTATTAAATTCCAAACTACTCAACAGAAATGTGAAAGCTGGTATGTAAGAAGTGTATATCATGTTATGGACCTTAAGAATTGGCAAAAGTCTTATGTAAATAAAAGTGACAACAAAAGTCCGAATCTATCAAAGGAAAATACCAGTAAGGAAAACCGCATAACATTCGACTGAATCAGGGAAACACAATCCAACACAGAACATTTTTGGCAAGCCGTCATATTCCCGACTTGGAACGGGCATTTTATAAATAAAATGGTGGGTTAAACCAGGTTTAATGATGCATCAACCTCCCGCTTGTATGACGACTAACCATAATATTGTACTATTAAAAATAGTGCCTTTTGATTTGTAGTGACTCCAGCCAGTTGATACATGTTATAATCAGCAAAATCATAGAATATTTTTAGGTGAATGACGGAGAGCAAAGAACAGTTGAAAAAACATGATTTAGTTGCGTAACAAGCTAGAACGAATCGAATGAAGTACGATCAAATACCGAAAATTCTCTGTTGTAAACCGGAACGTTCCAGTTCAATTTTATTTTCTTATTTTACATACAACATATGGTTTATATGTATTTATTTTATCGTTTTGGTGATCTGTTAACGGAATAACAAGTTCCCGCACCTGGGAAAATTCCTTTTTATTTTATGTGAATTTTTGAAATCCCGGAATTTAACATACGAGTCAATGGGAGGCCGAATTAGTGGTGTACCTCCCGTCAAAACCTAGAATTGTTCTTATATAGGTAAAATGTTTTTGTCGTTCGATGAACAAGCCTTGTCTCATGCAGGTAAAATGTTTTTGTCGCTCGGTGCACAAATCACACTAAAGTGACAAAAAGAGAAACATCAAGGAAGAAGCCAAAACTTAAACAAAACCGTCTTCAATAAAATTGGAAATAGGAATTGAATATTTATCAATCAAATCTAGATATCGTCCAATAAATTTCTTCAGAAAAACTATTAATCTGCATTTCTCGAAGCCCTGGTTTAAAAGTTTACGAATTAAACATCTGTGTCGTTTCAAAAAATCTTGATAGTGACTACATGCTCTAGCGTAACGGATTAATTGAGAAATATATATTCCATACGATGGGGAAGACGGAATATTACTGTCGAGGTGTGGAAAGTTTACAATATCAAAATTGAAATCGTCTCTTTTGTCATGAATTCGTGTGCTGAGGTTGCCAATGTCGTCAAACTCCAAAAGTAAATCTAAAAACGAAACAGAATGGTCAGTGTCTGTAGTCTCCTTCATTTCAAGTTCTGGGGGATATATTAATGGAATATAGTCGGCAAATCTACTATTATTAAGCAACAAGACATCATCAATATATCTGTATGAGTAATTAAAGGATCTAGCCTTCTTAATTTTATTTTGTTTGACCAAATATTGCAAAAATTCTGTTTCGTAAGTGAACAAAAACTGGTCGGCTAAGAAAAGAGCACAATTCGTTCCCTTGGAATGCCGACTGTCTGTTGGAATATCTTGCCCCCGAACTGGACAAATATGTTGTCAATGAGAAATTCCAGCATTGTTGATCACCTGTTCTTCAGTGTAGTGTCGTGTGTTACCCTTTGGTACATTGTTAGTAAAATATGTAGACGTATATGCTAAGGCTACATATTTAAAGCTCTGTCCTTTTTTGTAAGTAAATGCGTTCTTGATAAGATCAATCAAACGACTTTTCAATTTTGAATGGGGAAGAGTAGTATAGAGTGTAGAAAAATCGAATGTTTTCAACGATTGGATCTTTGAAAGTGACCGGGTTTTCAAGATGTTCAGAAGATCTTTAGAATTTTTGAGTATCCACATATGAGTGATGCTACTACGTGAATAAACAGTATCACACTATTTTTGCTGGCCTTCTTTCACATCAGTCAAAATCTTAGTTAGGATAATGGACAGTTCTTTAGTAGAACAATTGGAAGAGCCGGCACTTATGAAGTTTGGGTGTCCAGTACAAACTAGGCAAATCATTAGATTTGTCATTGGTACAAATGTTTAATGATTCCATAAACGATTTATGATTTGCCAGGATTTCATCTTTATCTAATAGTACTATTTTGTACGTGGGGTTGCCTGAGCTATTATCTACGCCGAGTTCTTGTAGTGCTTTTTGCTCTCAAAAACAACATTGTTTGCGGCTTTGTCTGCTGGAACGACAACATACTTTTCGTGAAGGGATGAAAGACAAGATACAGCGTCACCGTCTTTGTAGATAGATTTGGTTGTATTCTGTACGCAGTTTTTATACGACCGCAAAAAAAAATTGTGGTCGTATAATGGTATGGCGTTGTCGTCGTCGTCGTTGTCGTCGTTGTTGTCGTCGTCGTATGGCGTCGTTGTCGTCTGTATACACTTTTGTTTTTGGTCAATAATTTAAGTTTAAGTTCATCAATCCTTATGAAATTTTGACACAGTGTCTCTTGGCACAAAAGGAAGGCTGGGTGAAGTTTTCATTTTTTCGCCCCTCCCGTTTTTAAAAAAAAGCGGCCAAAAAAGGCATAAATGGATGTTTTCACATCTTTGGCTGTAGAATATTTATTATTTATCAGATTTTGATGGGGTTTCTTTCAGTGCGTTTCTGAGGAAGGGTCCGAAATTGCACTTTTTGAAAATATGTAAAATCTCTGTTTTTATTGGCCTCTGATGGGATTTTTTTCTTTTGATTCCTCTTGTTGGTAGTACGTCCAGCTAATTACTGTGTCAAGCTCCTCATTGTGTCCATTTAGTTACTGTGTCCTTATTCACTTTTAAATTACACTTATTAAAATTTCAGTGGTCGATATGCTGCGGTCGTATCATGCTGCGCTCGGCGTAGCCCTTTAATCAATTTATGATTGATTGATTGATTGAATATTGTTTAACGTCTACTCAGCAATATTTCAGCTATATCAAGACGAGAACAAGTTTTTTAATAAATAATCACTTTGGGGTATGGAAAGGGCCATGGGACGGGAAATTCTGACTGCCACTGGAAAAGTAGGGTGAAATCGAAAAGGGCGGAGAATTTAGCCTTGTAGCCAATCACCTACGGACCACTCAAAACAAAGCTTGCTACAAGGGTTCTTTAACGTGCAGGAAGCGTGGCATTTCTTCCAACACGTGGACTTGAGTTTACATCCCATCCGAAAGATGGGTTGTGTATTTATTAATCCCGCACAACCACGGAATGGGTCCTATTTCTTTATCCCGGGACCCTCGGGGTCAGCCTCCGTTTAGGAGGGGTCACATCCCGCAAGCCGGAGATACTAGGTCCTATTTCTATATCCCGGGGTTCCCTCGGGGTCCTCTGTTAGGAAGACTCATACTCCAAGCTCAGAGGATGCTGCGGGCCTATTCATAAGCCGGGACCGCGCACGGCGGTATTCAATTTATGTATTCTGCGTAACACGAAAGACCGGATATATAGCTTTTACCCACAATGTGTTGATGTCATCAACTTCAGATTCCCGCTTGATCCAGGATCTGGCATATTCCTCAACTGCGTCCATAATGATCTTAAAATTATGATTCCAGTTGATACGTTGAGGTTCCCTGAACTTCGGGCCTTTTGAAATAATTTTCCTGATACCATCGTGGTCAATGATATCCAGATTACCTGTCATAACGTGGCCAGATGGTTGGTATATAAAAGGTGAACTGGAACAATCACACGTCAGAGGATTTTTAGAGTAAACTTCAATATCTAGGTCCTGCAATGCTTTTCTGTAATTAAAGATATGCTTTGCGATGGTGTTGGAGTACATGTAGCTGTAGGAAATTATGGGGACTGATTGATTATTGAAGTAGACAGGAATTTTCGATATTGCTTGGATTAATAGCGTCAATACTTTAAACAGATTGTAATTAAGCGAAACGGCTCTTTAACTACTCCACAGAAGGTAATGAAGCTTGGTATACAGTGAGGCGTCCTCATAATAATATAATTTCACTTTACATGTATCAAAATAACCTAAAAATACTTTAGGACTCATATCTAAATCTTGGGAACAAAGGAGACATTGTTTTGGTAAGCAAAAGCAAACTTTTATTGATATTGGAACTATTTGTTGTTTTGCCTTATTAGCTCATTAGACCCAAAGGGTAAGTGTGAACTCTTGCCATCACTTTGCGTCTGCCGTCCGACCGTTAGCTTTTTTACATGTTGAACATCTTCTCTGATACTACTGGAACAAATTTAACAAAAGCTTTACAGGAATGATGTATGGAAGGTCATTACCAAATATGCTTATTTATGTCGGACCAGACAAAAAACGCGACCGCCATCGCTGAACATAGTTCAACATTGCACCCTATAAGAAAATCATAATTTGATCATCTCCTCGAAAACCACTGAAGCTAAGTCAACCAAACTTTACAGAAATGATGTATGGAAGCTCCTTTATAGAAATTCCTTGTTTCGTTCTGACCCATAAGAAATGTGACTTCAAGAGTGGAAATCGGGGTAATAACAAAATTAATGAACAGACTTGTCCAGAGCCGAAGTCCATGAGTCAAAAAGATAAATCATGTGGAAACCACCGGAAAAATTGGTGACCACATGCTCCTGACTTGGTACAGGCATTTCAAAAGAAATGGTGTGTTAAACCGGTTTTATGGCGCGCCAAACCTCCCCTTCCATTGCGGTAGTGTCCGGTAGCAACTCAACATCAATAGCTATTGAACGGTCGTAGACAGTTAAAAAAATGATCATCTCAGTACTAAGTAAAAAGATTTGGACCGAAACACCGAATTTTTCCATAAGGGCCTGATATCTATTAGAGAACTTTTAAATAATCGAATGAGACGGAATTTTTTGAAGCCTTGATTAATAAGGCGGTCATGGAGATAACTATGTCTAATGAGAAAGTCTGTATAATTTGTGCTAGCTCTCGCATAACGAATCAACATATACTCTGTAAGCAGGACAAGCTGGAATATAATGTAAGTGTCCATGTTAGGGAAACTGAATCGTCCCTCTTGTCCTAAATTTAAGAACTGAGATAATGCCCATTTTTGCCAATTCGAGATGTAAGTCCAAAAAAGATGTACATCTAGCGGTTTCTGTGGTTTCCTTTATCTCTAGTTCTGGCGGATATATTAATGGGATCCATTTAGCAAAAGATGCGTTTTTAATGGAAAGACCATCATCAATATATCTTTAAGTAAGCAAAGTATAACATTAAACCCAAGGAAAAAAACATCATTTCACCAGCTGCTCTAAACTATTGAATTACCAAGCTGTACTGGAAACATCGCCAAACAAAAACCGAAGCAAAAATTGAGAAAGGGGAAAATCTAAATAAAAAATCCGAAGAACACTGCAATTCATATATTAAACTAAAATTAAGACAACCTTAAACAGACAAAAGATATAAAGAAACAAATCCACATAACCTAAGCACTTTCAGTGCGAAAATTTTGAGATATCATATCATATTTGCTCCGAAAGACTAAGCATGATCTGCTTTACGTGTGACACCCGTCACACTGCCAATGAAAAGTCTGACATTGTTGTCAACTCGGTTATAAATTCTTGGTCTACTAAAAGATGACTATTCGCATTTGTGAAGTAAGTGAAAACCGAACCGTCAGTCTAAAATAATAATAATCCAAAGACAATGGCAACATAGGAAACACAGATACAAAGACATCACAAAAGTGCGGTAGAGAAAAATATAGACACATATACAGATAAACAACACGGACCCACTTTAAAACCATGGATGAAATCAGCTGTACCGGTAGAGTAAGCATCTCTTGCTTCTTATGAAACATCCGCCATGTTGAACATGTCAACTCTGGAAGTAAAGTTAAATCCAGTGGAGGAAACAACAATCTTGAGCTGTTGAAGGGATAGATATGTTGTCATCTAAGAAACAGATATCCCACAGCAGTCCACAAGATCGTGGTGTCGACAGTGATGACTTCAAATTAAGGGTAACATACCCTTGTTTAAGTAGCCTATTTGTGAACAACCAGGCTCTATCAAGAAAGTCACTGTATCGACCACATGCCCTTGAGCTTGAATGAGTTTGGAGATGTAAACTCCATATGCAGATTCTGTTGGAATGTTGCTTCAAAGAAAAGGGAAGTTGACTAATTGGAAAAGTGAAGTCCTCGCGTGTATCATATACAGCCCAGTTTGTAGCATACCCCTGTTGTCAATTTCAAGATGACGGTCAGGGAATGAGGCCGGTGTGGCGGTGTCTGTAGTATCCTGAATTTCGAGCTCTTTCGGATACATAAGATGAAGAAAATCACCAAAGCGAGGGTTGTGTATTGACAAATATATAACGGAAGCTGAAATTAAAGGATTTGGTTAGTTTTTTATCCCTATTTTTAAGAAGCCCTTCGATGAATTTCAGCTCCATAAGAGTGGAGAAACAGATCAGCTGAAAGAGGTGTCACAGTTTGTCAATTGAAATTCCAATATTCTGTTTAAAAACCAGTCTTAAAAACTGGACAAAAATATTCTCGACCAGAGACTCTTTCATTTTAATCACGTCCTCCTCTGTATATTTTTTCTCAGATTTGGATTCATATTTCACAAAAAAGTTTGCTTGTTCTCTACATTCACAGTTATAAATGGAGAAATATCTATGAATTGTGAAATAGAAACATTGTAACGATCTGTCCAAGCATGTTGACGACCGTAAAATTTCTGTTGTGACAATGGCAACAGTGGAAATAAACCTTAACTTTTTCACCAATCAGAAAAATTCAAAATTAAATTATTTTTAGTTTCTGTTAAATACATTCAGCGAAAGAATTACATATAATATTTACCAAACAAAAGACTTTCAAGAGTCTAAATCGCTCAACTTGGTCCTATGCTGCACAATATCCTATGTTAAAACTATGTTCCTCGCTGGCAGCTATCTTGGATGAGAAACGAACATAAAATTCACAAACTTTGAAGAGGGTCACCCTAGGAATATTATATTAAAATTTAACAGAAATTATTCGAGCAGTTTCAGAAAATAAGATCTTTAAATGCATTTCCCATAGGATCCTATGTTAAACTATGTTCCGTACTGGCGGTCTTCTTGAATGAGGTAAAAACATAAAAATTACAAAGTTTGAAGGGGACCAAACAAGGACTATTGTGACCAAGTTTGATTCCAATTAACCTGGTATTTTCAGAGGAGAAGATCTCTGAATGCATTTCCCATAGGGTCTCTATCTAAAACTATGTTCCCCACTGGCTGAAGAGGACTACCCAAGGACTATTGTAACCAAGTTTGGTTCCCATTGGCTTACTAGTTTAAGAAAAGATTTTTGAATGCATTCTCCCAAAGGGCGCTATGTTAAACTATGTTCAGCACTGGCAGCCATCTTGGATAAGGTACGAACATAAAAAATCACAAACCTTGAAGAGAACCAAACAAGGAATCTTGTGACCAAGTTTTGTTCCAATTGACTAAGGGGTTTCAGAACATAAGATCTTTGAATGTATTTTCCATAGGGCCCTATGTTACAAATATGTTCCCTGCTGGCTGTCATCTTGGATAAGGTACAAACATTACAAATCCAAGGACCATTGTGACCAAGTTTGGTTCCAATTGGCTCTTTAGTTTCAGAGGAGAAGAACTTTGAATTCATTTCCCATTGGGTCCCTACGTTAAACTATGTTAACCGCTAGCGACCACCTTGGATGAGGTGCGGACAAGCCAGACACAATTTTTCAATTGAACCACCGAAGGACTATTGTGACCAATTGTGTGTTTCCAATTGGCACTGTGGTTTCATAGGAGAAAAGCTTTGAATGAAAAGTTAACGACGGACGATGGATGCCAAGTAAAAGCAAATGCTCACCATGGCATAGAAAGATGAGCTAAAAAGGGGTAAAAATGTGAAATATCGACAAAAATGGCAATTACTCCAATATAGCAGAATAATTGCTAACTGTAGGCGAAGTAGATCCTGGCATATTGACCTCTTAGACCTTTCATGTATCTGTAAATGGTTTTGAATTTACTATTCCCCGTATGTTCCATTTTAGCAACAATGTCCATGTTGGTTGACGGATGGTTTAATTACATCTGGTTCACTGGTTTTAGAAAAGAAGATTTGTCCTTTGAAGTAGTGGGGTAAAAAAAATAACCTAGGTTCTGCCTACCTATTAACAAGATAATGCAAATCTTCATTGGAAACAAACTCGGTCCTTGTTATTTTGTGTATTTATTGCGACCTTGCACGTGACATATACGTTTCATATTCTATTTTAAAAAAAGTGTCATCTGTCGCTATAATAAGGGACGATCATTTGATTTTCGGGGGGGGGGGGGG
>MJUU01069496.1:62294-94885 GCA_002080025.1 Modiolus philippinarum | reverse complement strand
ATTGTCCCCTAATACCGTCAAGCCTGTCTTATGTGACCTTCCACGTGAACTCTGAAAAGGGTCACATAAGACAGATGCCTCTTAATACAGGTTAAATCAATATAAAAATCACTACTTTGCAGCGGGAAATCAAGTGGTACAAAATTATCTCCCTTCTAGAAACATAACGATTTCGGAACAAATTAACAGCATGGCGACGAAAATAAACAATCAACAAAATGTAAAGATTTCAAAAGAAATATACAAATACAATATTTAGTAAAAATGTCATTCAATTCCGATATCTTTACTTCGTAGTAAAAAAGTGATTAAACTTGCCTCCAAGACGAGGTTATATGGGAATTCCTTTCATAATTCACTGTCGTGATGAAAATATTCATAGACAGACTGGTCAAAATCAATTGCTATAGGGCGTTAAAATGCATGTATCCAGACAAGATTATATGTACAGAAAGATTTTTTAACATACTTTATTAATAGGCCAATTTAGAGATGAATTTTTCATAACAAACGTCGAGATCCAAAACTCATTCTATGTTACTAGGCAAAATTATATCGTCTCGAAACAGCGCCATTTTCCTTTTATACCCACTATTTCGAAGCGTAATCATCAACAAAAGATTTCATTGGTTCAATCAAGGAAAAGGGCGTGCCTTCAGTTAAAGCCCATTCAAAGACCCCACGTGCTTAGTGAGTAAAAATCGATATTGTTTATGTAACCTGACGGTTGCGAGGAAGAAATGGTCGTTTTGTATACTTTATTTCGTCAAAACCACTGCGTGTACCCAGTCCAAAATTTGCAAATGAATCGATAAATCTTTAATTGCTAAGTAGATTTTTTTCCTGGAAATTTTTGTTATAAAGAAATTCCTAGATCCAAAACTCTTTGGAACCATGTATATTCCGGAAAATCTCATTTTTCATTAAAAAATATGCGAGAAATATCAAAAAATTAAAAAAATATCATTTGTCAATATCAAGATACGTCACATGAACAAAACAAAGTATAAAGTTTCATGTTATAAGTTACTTTTATCAGGTCTTAACAACGACATACACACTGCAATCGACATTTTTTATCTTTTCTAAACGAGAGTTCATATACTATTGTTTAAATACCACCGGATTTCAAAGAAAAATTAGTCAAATAAAACAGGAGGTCACTTAATGCACGTGGTCACTAAGGCAGGTTTGGCTGTACATGTAATTAATTCATCTTACTTTAAATATTATGGCCAAAACAGTGAGTTTGAGATTTATTTTACTCTGTTAACAATGAAGGAGGGATATGGAGTAAATGCAAATGAGACAAAGTCTCTACAAATACATGGTAATAAGCAATGGAACAACGCTTTTATTGTTGTTCTTCATCTTCAAGTCGCCATGAGGCCTTCAACAATTAGCTTTACCCATACCTCATAGCAAATTCAAGACGGCCCCAAGCACCGGTTTAAGCGGAATTCATTGCTAATTGTCGAGCAACGCTACATCCATGCTTGTTTAGCCTTTGATTCATGGATGCGGAAAAATCCATTGCCCGACAAAAAGACTAATAGATGACGATCACAACATTTAAACAATCACAGGGCACTCATCGAGTCAATATTAAGAAAACTTGGCATTATAAAAACGTGAGACGTGGGCAAGGTAAACATGTGGTCAGAATTACAAATTTAAATTACAAAAAAAAAATAAATAAATAAAAAAGCCAAAATGTGAAAGTATGATAGCGCATTTAAAGTTTCTCTCAAGAACAAGAACACCATAACTGAAATACATATAGAGCATACATCTCACTCATGGGGAATCTTTTTACGCACTCCACACTGCAGGGGAGACGAACTCCAGTCTAAAATTAACAATGAAGGGATATGGAGTAAATGCAAATGAGACAAAGTCTCTACAAATACATGGTAATAAGCAATGTAACAACATTTTTATTATTGTTCTTCATCTTGAAGTCGCCATGAGGCCTTCAACGATGAGCTTTACCCATACCTCATAGCAAACTTTGTCTCTTTTTTATATTATGTTCGCAATCAGCTGGAGAAAATTGAATCAAAATTTACTGGAATTATTCATATGCTAATTAAGTAACATGGCATATAATGTGAAGCATCTTAATATGAGATCTCTTAATATTTTTAATTTCTGATAGTAACCATAAAAAGTATAGAGTACGGGAGGTCCTTTGCACGAACAAAAGCTCATCCTACTCAGGTGCAAGTTCTCATTAAACTCTCTTTAAAACAATCCCATTCAGTGAATTTCAGACATAATGTATGCTTTCGAAAGATCAGTGCATTCAGTCAGGTGTTTAAAAAGCGTATGTATGTCAACTGAATAATTTCAGATTCAAAGGTATATATATATACTTCCATATTTCATAATTTTTTTTTTTGTGACGACAATATGTGCCGATATAAACGGCACATATTGTCGCCCCCAATGGCGTTTAAATGGCATTGACAAAACCGGCACATATTGTCGCCGGCGACAATATGTGCCGTTAATGTCCAGCACATATTGTCGCCGGCGACAATATGTGCCGATAAGGTCTGCACATATTGTCGCCGGCGACAATATGTGCAGGGGCGACAATATGTGCCGTAACACACCCTCGACTCTTACTCGGTTGTATGCGGTTGATATTATTCTTCATGTGATATTTTTTTTTTCTTCGTGTGGTAATCTACCATATCACCCTGGCATTATGTTTATACAATGTAATATCACTTCTTCGTGCTAATTTAGAGGCGTAAACTAACATGCAAAACTACTGTATTTAAGCAATAACAGTATATTATTTGAATACCCGAGGGCGTCAATCGTAGATTTGACGGTCAAAATGCAGTTTACAGGCGACGCGTAGCGGAGCCTGTAAACGGATATTTTGACCGTCAAACCAAGATTGACGCCCTCGGGTATTCAAATAATGTACTGTTATTGCGATTCTAATGCAAAAAATCAATTTCATGTTTTATTTTTAACTCGTGAATTTGTAACAATATTAGAAACCAGACTGAACAGGGAACCTATTTTGTCCCAGGTGTGTAGATGGTGGAATTGACGGTCAGTTTTGACCAATCAAAACCTTCATTATATAAATGTTTCATTAGAATGTAATGTTTATGATAAATGCAAATTACAAAATTCTGCAGTTCAGGTCATTGAAAAAATTATTTGAAATGTCAAATCTGGCCTGCTTACTTTATTTAGAACTTAATTATTTATAAATTGCTCATCCTTAATAGCAGGAATGTAGATAATCTAGAACACATTTGTTAGACATATGTTTTTCTGTATTATACTTTAGCCCTAGTGTTGTTTTCTTTTCCTGAATTTGAACTCCCCCATCAGATTGAGGTACAAACAATCCTTGCTTCCGGTAATTACTCGTACGATTAGCTAACAATACACAACTTAAACCCTGAATACATTTTAATTTATTAAAATTAGTACAGTGCCACAGTAAACAATAACATGATAATCTAAATATGAACAGTTTTATGAACTGTGTTCAGGATGAACAACACTTGCCGTGTTGGGTTGATAACTGGAACTAATTATTTGTATTTAAATGCCGAAACCGAAGAGCGGACCAAATGATTTTTGAAAAGGCCTCTTACATTTGGCACTTGCTCTAGGATTAATACAACGTTATCACTTACAATATATCATTGACGTAAATAACCACTAGTCTTTCGCTTTTGGCGTCTTGTAAATTACGTAGAAGCTGCAAGTTTAATGGGGCCCAGATGGGAGCTAAAGTTTGTCTAAAGTAAAGTTGTTAACATGTTAGCTATAATGTAAATCTATTAAATGCAGGTCAAGTTTGATGTTCAGCATTATCGTTTTTTACGGTTGAGAGTAACTTCCATGCATTGACTTATACCAAATCTACAAATAATATCGTCCGAAATAGCTTGAATTTGGTTTGGAAAAAACGTCAGGAAAAGTGATGTGATAATTACAAAAATCGAAGTCCATATACACAGAAAAACAAATGCAAAACAATGACAAGAGACAATCTCAATGCAAGGAAATAAAAAGACTATATCAGAACTATGGGACTTATAGTGTGAACTCCCATAAAAATCTGAAGAGAAATTTGAATGATACTTCACATTAAAACACATAAACAAAGTACCAACATGCATCTTCAATTTTGTTCAAAGTATTTTTTCAATGTAATGAAAAAGTTTGGTCGAGCAAAACAGTATAATATCGAGGTTCTTTAAATACTGGAATTGCTAATGGGCGGGAGTATCTTTTGTGGTTTTCTGATCATCACCTTCGTCTCATTAGTTTTACATCAATGGGAAGAAGCTGTTACAAACTTGAAACTTTTTTGAAGATCAAATAATATACTGGCTATAATAAATCGGTATGCTACAAACCAGACTATTAATATTTTAATTTAGCAGCAATCCATAAACAAGGATGTTTTTTTTTTTTTAAAATGCCTCTGATTTTCGGAATTCCCCGATTTTATCCAACAAGATGTATTAGAAAATTTTGCACTCTGACCCCTATTTTACTTTTCAAAATATGATTGTATGCATCTTTAATAGACTTTTAACCAAATATGATAAAATTAGTGATATTCCTTCATTGCATTTCAAAGGTCGATAGCCTTAATGCAAAGGGAATGAAAAGTATAGAGAAGTTCGGTTCCCATATTTTCAGACACTTATCTATTGATATTGATATATTTGATATTTTCTGTTTTAAAAAGAGGTAATATTGATATATTGATATTTTCTGTTTTAAAAAGAGGTAATATTGATATATTGATATTTTCTGTTTTGAAAAGAGGTATTATCGATGTTCTAATGGATGAAAACAATCGATTTAAACCCCCGATAAATTCCACTCAAACAGATCCCAAGGGCCGTCTCGAACTTACTATGAGGTATGAGCATTGTTGAAGGCCTTCAGCTTGATGTTTTAAGATGAGGAACAATAATAAAAGCGTTGTTCCATTGCTTGGTTTATACGATATATTTGTAAAGACTTTATCTCATGTGCAATTACTCCATGACCTTTCATTGTGTATTACTTAGACCGTGAATCCTATTGGAATACATTTCTTGAAATAAATTCGTCCATAAGTACATTGTATGAATTCATAATTTTCAGACGTGCCTGTTATGGTCCTTACAAAATTATCTCGTTTTTATTGTATATTCTATATCATGGCCAGCTATCCATGTGTTATTTCCTTCAAAGATCTTCTCTGTAACCACTGGGCCAATTGGAACCAAACTTGGTCACAAAAGTCCTTGGGTAGTCCGGCAGGTCCATATCCAATCCAAGATGGCCGCAAGCGGGGAACATAGTTTTTAGCATTGGACCCTATAGGAAAGACATTCACAGATCTTCTTCTCAGAAACTACCAATCAAATTATAACCAAACTTAGTCACAACGGTCCTTAGATGGTCCATTCTAAAAAAGGGTATCCGGCAGGTCTGTACTCATCCAAGAAGGCTGCCAGCGGAACATAGTTTTAAACATTGGACCCTATGGAAAAGACACCCAAAGATCTTCTCAGAAACTACCAGTTCAATTATAACCAAACTTAGTCACAATGGCCCTTACATGGTCCCTTCTTAAAAAGGTATCCGGCAGGTCCATACCTCATCCAAGATGACCGCCAGCGGGAACATAGTTTTAACAT
The DNA here is from genome assembly GCA_002080025.1 of Modiolus philippinarum. Lineage (NCBI taxonomy): Eukaryota > Metazoa > Mollusca > Bivalvia > Mytilida > Modiolidae > Modiolus > Modiolus philippinarum. Next base: position 89,204 of record MJUU01069496.1, on the reverse strand, counting down.
TGAACCCTATGGAATATACATTCAAAGATCCTCTTCTCAGAAGCTACAAGTCCAATTAGAACCAAACTAAGCCACAATGGTCCCGCAATAGTGCCTAGGTGGTCCCACCCAAAAAATGTATCTGGCAGGTCCGTACCGTCATCCAAGATGGCCACCATCTGGAACATAGTTTTTTACATTAGCCTTGTTGATTTTAAGGGGAACCTCTGCCCAAATTTTTGAATTTTTATTTCAATTGTGGTCTGAATGTTTTAATTTCAGCAATATGTATTACCTTGATTATAAGGGGAACCCCTGCCCAATTATTTTTTGAATGTTATTCTGTTATAGGTTGTAATGGGTGGTGGATCTTTCGGTTGACATTGAAACCAAACAAGAATACCGTTATTTAAGAAAAAAGTATTCTGCTAAATTTTATGTTTTGTTTTTCCTTTTGGAAATGCCTTTTATCTGTCAGCCATGGTCCAAGTGAGCGATACAGGCTCTTGAGAGCCTCTTGTTATCTGTTGGGCCAGGTTGTCAGCGTACATTTACTTTTTAATGTTTGCCATGTTTATGCTAATATAATGCTTCTTCTATTCAGATAAAAGTCTTTTCTTTGTTTATCAATTCTTTAAAATTAATTCAAACATAAAAGCAATAGTTTAATTGCTCTAAAAACAGCTATTTAAAAAAAAGGGACTACATCGCCTGAGAGTATGAAATAGTAAAAACAATAAATGTTATTTTACAAATAATGCACTTAAAAATATCAAAACAAAGAATTAATGGAAAAAATCTACTTACTTAATCAAGAAATATGATTAAAATCTCACCATTAAGACTAGTGAGTGTACGCATCGTATGAAGATGAAAATTTAATGTCAATGCTATCTTTATCGTAAAAGATAGATGTCATTTTATTTTTTGAACTGCATTAACTTTTTTGACCATATTAGCCTCTATGGCTAAAATTGCTATGCAACTGTTGATACTGAGGAAAAATGCAGGTAATCAAATGATTAATTTGGGATTATACAGATATTTTTATATATTGAAAGAAATTAAAAATAAAAACCTTACTGTATGCCTACACTGCTATACTAAAATTATATGAGAATATAATTGGAATTTGATCAAATGTTTGACATCGTCTATTTTATGCATTTTTAAGTGACTTATGACCAATAGAATATGCTACATGCACAAAAATATTTAACCCTGTCTGAATTGATGAAACCCAAGGATATCGAATGCTTATGAAATCTGACACTTTATACTCCCATAATGCTAAGATTAAAAAAAAAAATTATTTCGTAACATATCAAACTCCTGACGTAGAATTTTCATAATATTTTACGAAACAATTTGGAGTATGTGAACATAGGACCATAACACATATGGTAACTCCAACTGCAATTAATCTCAATGAGCTGTATTGCCATTTCAGAAATAAATTCCTCATCAGCAGCACTAGGACCTAAACATGAGAAATCCACAATATCAATTTAATGTTTAAAAATCAATAACAAAACGAAATCAGAATAATCAGTAATATCAAAATTAGCTAAGGACAAAACTACGATGGACGGAGTCAAACCTTAGGTTTTAGAATTTACATAAGAAGTAAGCAGTAAAGAGTAAAGAGTTAGTTTAAACCACAGACTGAAAATTTTACTTTTAACATGTTATCTATGCCGAATGTATGAAGTTTGCATTTTTGCAGCATACAAAACTCCCTTGAAGGATATCATGAAGTAACATTTTCAAAATACTGAATTCTTATTGTCATTTTTAAATACTGAATTTTAACCGCTGTAGAAAACGTTTACATTTCATTACCATTGCATGATAAATTTCATGCTTTTTTTTAATTTCTCTTCATATCAAACTTCTTTGAAAGGATATTATGAAGTAAAATTTTCAAAACACTTAACTGTTTTTGTCATAATTCAAGAATAAGTTTAAATGGCAGACTCAAAAAATTACTTTTCATACATTCATCCTTAGCTGAACTTTAGCTTTTCTATTTATATCCTTTTGGTTAATTTGTTCTTAAACAGCCTTTTACACATTTTTCGGTTAATGGACTTCCAAATGATTTGGCTTGATCTGCACTGATGAGACATAAGTTGTCGAAATGCGCATATGCAGAAAATAAATTAACGTTAACTTCGGTATTTTGTTATTTATGATTCACGCAAAATTCTTGTATTTTTGTTTTTGAGCCAAATTTCATCTTTTAAGCTCCATATTTTTTGTAGATGAGTTAATCGTACTGACTTTTGGTATGAAATTGAAGCTAATTTATTATCCTTTACAATGAGCACGTTTGGTCACTTAACGTCATTTTTATGATCTGGCAATACAAAAAATGTATCCCCCCTGCAAAAAATGCGAAAATGACTTTTTCACGTCAATTCCTTTCAGATAAATAAATTTAATCATTGGATCTAGTTTTTACGCCTAATTTATCAGTTTTGATACAATGTTTGAAAATAAGACCATCAAAATCAATAAAATTTTGATTTTCGGTATAAAGTTTTTGAATAATGGAAATTTTCGGAATTTTAAATATTTTCACAATTTTTACATTATGATTGTTGGATTGTAATAAATGCAAATGTAATAATGTATATGATATGTTAGTTTAGTTTCAGAATAATTTCGGGTTCACAAATGCCAAACTTAGCACCCCTCCCCCTTCCCCATTAAAATAAAGGGAAAATTTGAAATATTCAGGCACTAAATGATAAAAAAGTTAATGTCTCATTCAAATATTTGTTTGTATATAACTATTGCTGATAAGTAGATTAAAACATTTTAAGAGGTCTCTCTGCGATCATTCTGCTCGAAATTTTATGCAAAATGGGACATTTCCGTTTTTTAGAATTTTTGCTGTTTTGACTCAGAGATGTAAATAGTTCATGAATTTGAAATGTAACTTGAAAAGGTTGATTAAATATCTTTTCATTATATCTACGCTATTAGTAAGTATGCTTTTGACATTTGAGACTCACTACACTCCCATAAATTGCAAAGATATTACCCTTCACATATATTCAACACAATTTATTTCATTTTATTCAGTCTGAAAACCTTAAACATTGTGTAAAGGTCCAATGACATCATTTTCAAATACCAAATTACACAGAGGCTCCCATGTATCACAAATAAGATCATGTGCATGGTTAACTGACAGTTATTCAACAATTAAACTTTGAATTAGGTAAAATTCTGAAGTGCTGTGTATTCCCCTTTTCACGAAAATCGCCCAAAAAATCAAATTTTACCCATATTTCGATGTTCAAATTACATATTACGATATATCAAATGTGTCTTTGCAAAGAAATTAAAACATTGGATTGATTTGTGCATATAGACAGGCATATTTCGGGGACTTTGAAGTTCAATTTTGTTGGGGTAGGAGTAAGATTTTCGGTATTTAGAGACACTTTGAACACTCCTTATTTTTCTCAACAGTGTTTTAAGATAACTTATATATCGGCTAGAACAATAAATTGGCATATTTGCAGATATATTCTATAGATTTGATATATATTGCGATTTAATAGATTTGCCACAAATTACTATTTTAAAGTGAATTTTGGACAAATCTGAAGTGCTGAAAATTCCCATCAAATTTGGACAAAATATTGAGTTTGAGCTGACAAGTGGGATTTAAAATACCAAAATCATGATAGAATTCATGTATCTTTGTTATATGCAACGCATATTTTGCGTGTTTTGTGCATTTTTATCCCAATATGGACAAAACATTGACAATAGGAGGGAAAATTTATTGGAGTAGGGGTAAGATTTTCGGTATTGAGAGTCACATTATACACTCCTTGTGTTTCTAAACAATGTTTTGAGACAACTTATGTATCGCTTCGAACATTTAATTGTATATCTGCAGATTTATTCTATAAATTTGACATATATTGCAGTTTAACAGTGAACTTTAAACAAATCTGAAATGTCAAAAATTCCCATTTTTCATCAATTTTGGGCAAAATATTGAGTTTAAGTCGACAAATGGCTGTTAAAATACCAATTCACAATGGCATTCATGTTACATTGTCATATACAAGACATATTTTGCGTGTACAATTTTAGAGAAAATTTGTTGAGGTAGGGGTAAGAAGTTCGGTATTCAGAGTCACATTAAACAGCTGAAATTTACTTAGAACAATTAATTGGCATATCTGCAGATATATCCTCCAGATTAAGCATATGTATCGATTAAACAATGAACTTTAGACAAATGTGAAATGTTGAAAATTCCCATTTTTTATCAATTTTAGGCAAATGTTGAGTTTAAGTCAACAAATGGCTGTTAAAGTACGAAATCTTGATACAATTCATGCAACATTGTCATATACAACGCTCATTTTGCTTGTTCTGGTTATTTTTATGCGTACAAAGACAAAAAATTTACAATTTAAGAGTAAATTTGTTGGGGTAGGGGTAAGTTTTATTGATGTATGACGTTTATTTTACCTAAAAATGGTGATTTAAAAGTTGTAAAGCAAATATCATAATCTTTTATTTGATACCTACTTTGAATTATATTTGTTTACTAAAAATAATATTAGGCAAAAGAAAGACAAAACATAGTCGAAAACGAAAATATTTAAAGGTCCATATATTTGGTCTATTAGGAAATAAAACTTTGGTCATCAAAATATGTTCATATCATGTTAACATGCTTTATAATCAAGAACATAGATTGAAAACCTAAAAACAACTTCAGAATCGGGAATTGAGATGCGCTTTGGGTTCTATAGACCATCAAACTTACGCAATTTCAATGAAAATTTCAAATTTTTCGCCAATATTTCATAGCGGTAGGGGTACGTTTTATGGCGCTATGGAGCGTATTAGGCATAGAAATTGTACAAGGTGAATAAAAGGATATGGGGTAAATGCACATGGGACAAAGTCTCTACAAATACATGGTAAAAACAAGCAAAGGAACAACGCTTTTATTGTTGTTCTTCATCTGGGTTCGTTGTTAGCTCATACAGTTCAAAATGGTTTGATACATCGTTTACATAACTGGGAATCATTTTGGCAACATTTTGAAGCAACTGAAAGAAAAACTTGAACGAAAAACGAAATTTCCCACAATTTCGGTAGGTGTGTCTAAAAATGGGCCCTGTTCAACAGTGTGTGCGCAGGTTATGCTCATGTTATCATTTTGAAGAGGGGATGTAAGCGGACTTAAAAAAAATGGTGGTGTAGGGAAGTGGGGGTGTGCATAAGGTGGGGGGGGGGGGGTTATTTCAGTCCATGGACTAAAAGTGATTTGCTTTCAAATTGGTTATTGTTGAAAAGTGAGTTTATGCCTTCCATATGTACTGTGATGTATATTTCCAAAACAGAATTTTAAACAAAGTATACGTCAAATTTTATGAAAATGAAAATCTTTTCTCCAGAGAATTGTTAGATTAGATCTTTTTAACTTAGTCTAATAAGGCGATACTGGTAAGGTGAACGTAGATAATGGCGTAATCAAGATGTTTGAATATTTACTAGACAATATTTTTGTCGAATTTGGAGGCTGCGTTTTTCAGCACACAATCGGGATTCCCATTGGAACTAACTGTGCGCCACTCTTAGCTGGTCTCTTTCTTTTATCGTATGAAGCCAAGTTTTTACTAGGGCTAACACAGAGAAAACAAAAGCAATTAGCTCAGTCATTTGATTTTAGCTTCCGCTACATGGACGATGTACTTTCTCTTTATAATCCAAAATTCAAGGAATATTTACACCAGATCTATCCCAATGAGTTTGAAATTAAAGAGACTACTGATACACCTACTTCAGCTTCGTACTTAGATCCTTTGGTATACATTGACGAAGATGGACGTATGAAATCTAAGCTATATGACAAACGTGATGACTTTAACTTCCGAACTGTGAACATTCCCTTTCTGAACACCAATATACCTACCTCTCCGGCCTATGGAGTGTACATTTCACAGTTGATTCCTTACTGTCGAGCATGTAGTGTATACAGTGATTTTTTGAACAGAGCAAAAACACTGTCCCAAAAGCTGCTTAGTCAGGGATTTGTTCAGCCTTTGTAACGTTCATCCCTTCAGAAATTCTATGGCCGTCACCATGATATCAGACATGTCTGTGTCCCAACTGAAACGGTCATTTTCATGTAGATTTCACGTCTTCCCGGATTTGACATACCCGGTTTTGACTCGACCCTTGATTCACTCACTGATAGTGTGGCGGGTGCCACTAGTGGAGCAGGATATGCTTACCCTTCCAGAGCACCTGATGTCACTCCCGGTTTTCATGGGAGTTCACACTATGATTGCCTTAGTTCTAAATGTCGTCTTATTATTTCTGTGCAATGTGGCTGTCTCACTTCCTTCTTTTGTCTTTGTTTTTCTCCGTTGTCGTTTTTGCCATGTCTTTTAACTTCGATTTTTGTAATCATCACTTCACTTGTTCCGTCGGTATTCTGCTGTCGTTGTTTCTTAGACATGAAGGAATCGCACTACTTGTCGTTGGACACGTTCTATAGAGTTAATATCCTTTACGTAGTAAGAGCCCCAGATTATTGATGCTTATTGTGAAATTAGCTTTCTTCATTGTTTTAGTTATGTGGTTGTTCCATTCAAGATCAGACGATATAATGGTTCCTAAGTACGGGTTTTGTTGTAGTTGTTGAAGTATATAACATTTATGGGCCCATTGTTCTAGTGATAGAAGGTCTTTTTGTAGTGCGAAATGGTCTTCCTACTTAGGATTTTTCTGTATAATAGACAGTCGTCTGCAACAAGTCTTACTTGTGAGCTTACTGTGTCCGGGAGATCATTTATATGACAAAGGAACATCAAGGATTGTCCCCTCCAACAGTGACTGAACATTCCCTTGATGTACAAGTTTTTGAGACAGTAATTTCGCTCTGTTGACAAAATTGCTGTTTAAACTACAGGCACGGCAATAGCGAATGAGTTCGAAATGTACACGCCATATGCCGGAGATGTGGGAATATTACTGCTCAAAACGGGAAGTTCACTATTGGACAGTCTAAATCATAACGCTTTGTTTCCAGGCGTCCAGAGTTGTCAATTTAGAGATATAGGTCCAGGTATGATGCTGATGATGGTGTATCAATGGTTTCTTTAATTTCGAGTCCATTTGGGTATATAAGATGAAGGTAATCCTTAAATTGAGGATTGTTCAATTAAAGAACATCACCTATATAACTGAAGCTGAAATGGAATTAAACTATGGAGTATCATCCTCGTGTATAGCTATGTACTTAGCTTGTTTCAACTTGTCATTTAGATCTTACTTATAATCATTTACACATTATTTCGATTAAAAAAGAATATATCGGACGATTAATTCGTTCTGTCATTCGACGACCGCACTTAAGCGTCCACTATAATAATAAGCCATGGGATTTTAGCGGAACCATCGCATTTTAGCGTTGCAATCGTAGTTTAGCGTCCCCGCCGCACTTTAGAGTACTCCACACATTAAAATATATATATATATATATATATATATATATATATTATTTTTAGTTTGAATTTGAAATATTTCAAACAGCTATCAAAACAGCTTTCAAACAGAAATTAGTAACTGCAGTTCTGCATTATAGCATCTTTTTATTACACAAGGGATAAATTAAGGAACCTTGTTCTGATATTTGGTTTTGCTTAAAAGATTATGACGAAACAACATCATCTTTTTTAAGAGCATGGAATAGACTTTTTAATACCGAAATCCCTAGAGCTCAATATATATACAGGAAAATTTACATTTCGAACTCATAACTTTGGAATAAATCCGTCAACAACCGTCAAAACTGATGATCCAGGAATCTTGCTATTACAATATAACCCCAAAATTGCATGGCAAAGAAAATGAATAATAACGATTTTATTGTACAGAGAAGACCATTGGCAAGGAAATCTTAACATTCTCATATAAATTAATCGATTGTAAATCTTCAGGTTAATTGTTTTTGTCAATTAAAATTTAGTTAAAGAATTGTCATGTAGTATACACTTCAATTTTATAAATATTTTGTTTTCTTTATATAGTAAAGATTTATATCAATAGGTCAAGAATCCAGTAAATCCGTCTTACTGGTATTTGAGGCGATCGTTCCGCATTCAATTGCAAGAGAGTTCCAATTTCGAAAGTCCCGTATTGAAGTCGATTTCTTAACAGACGGTGATGATATCGAAATGGTACAGAAAGATGATACAAATGTTGACTATAACAAAGATACTAAAGTGAATAAATTTATTAAAGTAATTCCATCTGTTTTAGAAACTTGGTCACAAACAGTTCCAATGGCCCCCTTTCTCTTTTACCTAGTTATTGAAAATCGGAACCATAACAGTATGAAATATGACAAAACTGCTAAAAAGATTTTGAGATGGGTAAAAATTATTCCATGGGATATTTTTTAAGGTTTACGAGAGATCTAAACTACAGAGGTCAGTTGTTACTCCAATAGGCAGCCTAGGATGATGTTTATTTCGCTGAACTTGATAACTCTTTATTCAGGGGCCGACTCGGACCTGCCGTTGGGTGTGGGGTTTTCTCACCGTTCATTGAAGATCTTATGGTGGCTTTGAGTTGTTATTACTCCCCTTTGGGTCGTTGTCTCTTTGACACATTCCCCGTTTCACTTTTTTTTTCTATTTAAAGGTGTATATTCATCATGTCATGCAAAATAAACTTTACAGTCCCAGAGAGAAAAGTTACCTCATCGCTGACATCGCTGATATCTTAGAATGTTTCCCTTGGAATTATTGCAGATATGTTGCAAAAGTTTTTTCAAGGCACAACATTAGCGGAAACGTTTGATTAAGCTGTTTTTTTTTTATGAAAAATGCCGATGCATGTAGTTTTTGAAATAAAGATGATTTTCACTTATGGTGGCTTTGAGTTGTTATTACTCCCCTTTGGGTCGTTGTCTCTTTGACACATTCCCCGTTTCACTTTTTTTTTCTATTTAAAGGTGTATATTCATCATGTCATGCAAAATAAACTTTACAGTCCCAGAGAGAAAAGTTACCTCATCGCTGACATCGCTGATATCTTAGAATGTTTCCCTTGGAATTATTGCAGATATGTTGCAAAAGTTTTTTCAAGGCACAACATTAGCGGAAACGTTTGATTAAGCTGTTTTTTTTTATGAAAAATGCCGATGCATGTAGTTTTTGAAATAAAGATGATTTTCACTTATTTAAATTCGAATCTAAGCCAACTTTACAAGACAGAAGAACCAACTTGAACGTGAATTAAGCATGGAAAAAGAGATCACTATCAACTTAGATAGTTTTTTCCATTAGCCTCCCTTTATGCAACTACATCCATTTGTGTCCAAGTCTCGAAAATCTCAATTAAGTATCCATACACTAGTAATATCCATAACAAAAATTTTAACAACTTCATCAGAAATGCTAAAAGACACACCCGGAGAAGCGTTAATAAATACGATCAAACAGAAATCGGGAAAAGACTGAAACAAATCTCACCATTATAATAGTATAAGTTCGATAGCCGCAAAGATGTTTGACATTGAAGATTACATTAAGTAGGCTCACATTTTTAAATCTGTGTCAAATTTTGGAACTCCTCTGGCTTTCTCCAGTTCAACGGCTTAAAAAATTTGGTACACGGACCCCCACTTATAATTTCATGAATGCCTTCTATAAGAAGTAGAAGGTTGCAAGAGAACAGTTCTAACTCTGCAACACAAATGGTGATATAAATCAAATGTCCAAATACCCCAATGCTAGGCTCATACAGGTTCCCTAAATTATTTCTGTAATGGGGGGCTTTACAGACAGAAGAACTAATATTGTTAACTAATATGTTATTTACATCAACCAACAACTGTAATAAAATCTAAATGTAGCTTGAACTGTGGAATGCTTTATCTGAAGAAATCTAATCGCCCAAACGGAAAATCGGTTCCAGTTTATTTTTCGAAGAAGGTGATTGAAGAATACCCACATTACAATATTGAATTCTTATCAGAGGTTTCATCAGTATTGGCGCATATCTTTTAGGGAAAAATTTTGACCATAGATTAACCGTTCTGTATCATATTAAGGAATCAAATCATATCACTTGCACTATAATGCCTAAGATAAAACTAGCTTGCATCAAGCATTCAACATCTCATATAAATAACAAAGTATCGGAGTTACTGTTAATTTATTTTCTGCAAATGCGAATGTAATTGAACCGTCTTAGGGTCAGTGAACTTTAAGCTTTTTTATATTATAAATCCCGATAGGGATTCTTTAGAGAATAGTTTGAAAGCTGTGCAAGTTGCATTTGGTTTAAAATCACATAGTTTCACAAAAACAATGCCAGATATGATATGTCTGATGAAATGTGCTAAAATAGGACTATACATTCCAGTTGTGTCTTTTAATGTTTAATGGTATAGCATTGTTGTGCATGATCAGAATGAATACTTTTTAATTTTGCTACAATTACAAAAAAGATGTCTTTTGTGATGTGAAATAAATGACTCCATATCAGATGGTTACATATTTGGCAAAAGAAATAATGCCTTTTGCAGATGGTTTGAAGTGTAACAATGACACCATGTGAACTGAAATTAGCAAGAAATACCCTCCTTGTAATGTTAGTGTTACACTCAGAGTCATATCAATGAAAAGAGAATAATTGGAACCCCTTCAATCCTGGGTTTTCGAAAATCTGAATGAAAAAACTGTAAATAATGAACGTGAATAGCCTCGACAAAGACGATAATGCAAAAAAGTTTCGATTACAGTTAATACTACCGTGATTGTTAAAGATTTTGAGGACTTTATATTTACTGGAAAGAAGTTCAGTTTTCAGTGGAAGAGGTTCAGATCATCCAAAGGAAACTCAGGTAATGAAGATACATGATACAATGGATATGAATTTGATGCTGAATGCTTTGAAAGCTGCAGAAAATTCAACAAGGAACTGTTTCTTTTGAGGAATATTCAGATTTGTTTTATGACGCCAAAACAATGAAGAAATACACCACTAGAATAGAAATTGATTAGGAGATACCTTCTTTTAGAGGAAAACTGTTAGCACATGAAATGAAGAAATCTACTTCAAATCCTAAACGGTATATAAAATCTTTACTTTGGGAGATGGATTAACATTATCTGCGTCAAAAACACCAATTTTAGAAGAAGATCTCCATGAGCATTGCATGAGTTTAGAAGAATTGCTACTTGTAAGACTGCCAATAAGTGGTTTTTTGTTCAGTGTTTTCTAGAGAGATATTCCAAATAAGGTAAAAGACTGGTATCATAAAAACCGTTTGAATCAATGAATGTAGATGGAAAAACTAACAGTAACAGAACAACAGTATAAATAGAAAGTACACTTTTATGGTTCTCGATAGTTACTATCAACTTCCGTCTAAATGAATATCAATGAACTGAATATCTAACAATTTAGTATTTTTGGCCTGAATCTTTGTATGCTCTATATGGAAAAGAAAGGATAGGAGAAATGTCAAGGAGACAGCATCCCATATCCATGGTTTAAAAGGACCCAAAACAAAGCAACACGGTGAGGAACCTCACACCATATAGCAAGTCCTGAATGGCCCCAAAAAGGTAAAAACGTGAATAAATCAATGGAAACAAACCACATCCAATAACCAAAATATTAAGAAACTAAAATATTATAAAAAGACAAGGACAAGCCAATGACCAACATATTCCTGACTTGGGACAGGCGCAAAAATTGCGGTGGGGTTAAACTAACATTAACTAGATATACATTTCAGTCATGGTGTACTTGTTCTTGAGAGAATTTCTCATATAGATGCACTAACATACTTTCAATTTTTTTTATTCTGACCGCCTGTTTGTTGTGCCCACCTCTCATGATTTTATTATGTCAAGTTTTCTCACTATTGGCTCGATGAGTGCCCTGTGGGTGCTTGTATGTTGTGGTCGTCTTCGTTTTTTTTTCTTTCTTTTTTTTCTGTTTGGAAACGGATGACAGCGATTGTGAGAACACTTTGCCGGTTAAGTTAATGTTTGTTGACGATCCTGCATTCATTGGTAAAGTTACATGGATGTAGCGTTGCTCGATAACTTCCGATTAAAACGGTTGTAAGGGGCCGCCTTGAACTTAGTATAAGGCATGAATTAAGCTCATTGTTGAAAGCCTAATAGTGACTTCAAGATGAAGAACAACAGTAAAAGCGTTGTTTCATTGCTTGTTTTGCCATGTTTTTGTAGAGACTTTGTCCCATTTGCATCTACTCCATATCCCTTCATTATTTATTTTAGATTGGCGTTTATATCTCCTGCAGTGTGAAGTCCGTAAAGTGTGCGAGAGATTCATGCTGTTTATACATTACAGTTATGATGTACTTGTTCTTGAGAGGATTTCTCATATGGATGCACTATCATAATTTCAAATTTTGGCATTTTAATTTTTGGAATTTCATTTTTTTAATTATGACTATCTGATTATTGTGTCCACATCAAGTGATTTTATCATGCCATGTTTTCTTACTATTGACTCCATGAGTGCCCTGTGGTTGTTTAAAAGATGTATTTTTCCCGCCTAGGGGATCGAGATATCTCGTGATTTCGGGGGTGTGAGATATTTCTATCTTACCCCTTTGCGGGGGGCTGTCTCACTTAAATCGTAAGCACGTGCAAAAATTTCAAGATGTCTGCCACCACTTCGAAGTTTCTTGCTATTTATCCAGTATTATTTGTTGTCTGATTTAATAAATCTTACTGTTTATCTAAAGAATGAAATTGTACCTTTAAACCAGCAATTTATTATGAACTTCAAGATATGCGATTAATTATTTAAACAGAGATTTGAAATTGCGCGCCAATTGTTGAAAACGAAGTTACTATCCAGCTTCAGTAAACGTATACCAATTTTGACGTCATATTTTTCGCGGGAACGACAAGCCTCGGGATGGACATGATATCTTAGCCTTCGGGTTTGAGATCAGCCTGTCTCGCCTTTTCACTTGGGATAGATACTATATGTCTTCTATAAGTCTTTTTGTCGGGCAACTGATGACAGCAGTTGTAAGAACACATAGGGTCTGTAAGTCTCGTCATGTGACAGCGTGATTTCACGATAAAATTGAAATTCGAAAACGTTTCCTGCCAAAATATGACGTTTTAGATTATGACGTTCACATTTTCCCGGAAGTTTCAAAATTGAACGAGACTTACAGACCCTATTCCCAGTTAATGTAGTGTTTGTTGACGATCTCGCATCCATGAGTACAAATATGGATATAGCCGTCTTGAACTCACTATGAGACATGAGCATAGATCATTGTTGATGGCCTCATGGTGACTTCAAGATGAAGACCAACAATAAAAGCGTTGTTTTGGCATCATCAGAGTTACATAAATTAGTGGCATTTGAGACTTTAAGAATATTTTTCAAATTGGAATCACATTTAAGATTCTTAGTATTCAGATTTTTTTTTACAATTACTTGCCAAAAATATGAATTTTGAAAATTTTAAATGATTAAAGTGGAACCGGAATCAAAATTCCTAAAACTGCAGAACATATGCAACAATTCTGCAAAAAAAATTCCCTAAACCCAAAAATGTAGAAGGACTTTACGTCCCGCGTCACATGTGTCACAATCGACATCCTATATGCACAAAGATAAATATCAAGCCCCGAAAGCTTATTGCGCATCTCAAGACCATATGCAACAATTCTACAACAAAATTTAAATTCCTCTATCGAAAATATTTCAGACGAGTTCCCACCTTTATCTAGTGTGTCAGATGTCGACAAATTGTTGCCATTTGTTTGCACTAAACAGCATATAAAGTTATGCGGAGATAAAGTCAATGGCTTTAATTTGTTCGTACGTCTGTCCGTCACTTTTTTTTGCGATATGAACTCATTTCACATTTTTGGGTTCAGGATTTTTATTTGTAAAAAAAAATCGTTGCATATTTGCAGTAGATGCACAATAATCAAATCTTTCGGGTTTTTAAAATATTAAAACATTGTTGCTTTGTGGATCTAAATTGAATATTTTACCAAATATATTGACGCGGAAAATAAAGACCAAGGTGACACAATCCTGGTATGAATATGATGTAACCACTTACCAATCATCATCTGTATATGGCTTGTAGTTGCTGAGATATATTGGGGGAAAAAAGATCGAAAAACAATATCGCCTTATCATAAACACAGGAAAAATTTAATTAATTTGCACTGAAGAGGCATGGGTTGTCGAAATAAGCAGAAACGAAATTCACATTAACTTCGGTATATTATTATTTGTAACAACTGAATGCCACTGTTGGTGGACTGTTAATCGACATAGGGTATACACTAACCCAGAAAACCGATTTTATTTAAAAACATGCAATATCTTAATTCAAGAAAATTTGTTAAAACCTAAAAACTATCTCCCTCGTGCACAGTTTTGTCCTGATCTGATTTCTGCTTTTCTTTATAGGTTATATTGGTAACTTGTTCTCTAGCAGCTTTACTGTACACTATTTGCGATTTATTGCTTTGTTTTACCATGAATTTGTAGAGACTTACTCATGTGCATTTACTCCATATCCCTTTATTGCATATTTAGGATACTTTGTTGACACACTGAATATTGTGTCAAAACTTTATTGATATTGAATATGATTAGAGAAAGTTATTGAGGTTCAAAAAAACTTGAACATTTTGGTTAACTAAATATTGAACACGACGATGTCGACGGAATCTATGGTTGCCATGTCTCGCCTTCGCGACTTAGTTTGCAGGCGAGAAAATAAACAACCAAATACTCAGCAGGGTTTGCACTTTTTGAAGGTGAATTTTATTGGATATGGATTCATCTTTGAGCCAGATGAGCGATACGGGCTCTTGTGAGCCTTCTGATTTCATTTAACATATTAACACTTGAGTTGTATACGTAACTTTAGCAGACATTCTTGAGTGTTTTCGGGTATTCTTATTTGGATCGACAGAAAACAGGAAATTGTTGCTTTTTTCTGTATTGAATTTTGGTAGGCTTTTACTATACTATAGTCCTTCATCTCTATAGCTTTATCAATTGCTTCAACATTCACAGAATAATAGACTTATTATTTCAAATATATTTATTTACATTTTAATTGCATTCGTAGTTTTCTACCGTTTCCAGCTTTTTACTGCAAGTACTTGACATTGAAAGTCTACGTGCTGCCATGAATATGGCAAAAGGATTAATCAGCGAAAAAACTGTCAATGCTGTGACTGTTAATTTTACCTGTAACAATAAATAGAAAGTCAAGACAATCAATTTTACAGTTTGACTAGTTAGAAGCCCAAGCTGCATAATAAAAGGTAAATTTTGTTATGCTGTACACGTGTGTCAAGGGGTAACCTCTCATTTACAGTATTAAAATCAAACAATATGGAAAGCCATCATCCAAAAGTTGTCAAACAAGAAGTATCCATTAAAAAAATATCGAAAAAGGAGGCAAAATTCAGTAGCAAGGATATTTTCACCGAGTGCCATACACGGAATGAAACCTCAATATTTTAAGTAGTTAGAATTTTGATAAAAAAACCGTAAATTTCAGTCGTCAGCTATATGAATGGGTAGTAATTCTTTACGTCTTGTATATATAAATGGGTCTTAAATTAACAAATGACCAGAAGTCCTAATGGTGCTCCAACTCGTTAAGTATTTATCACCATTCGATGTTCAGGTAAATTCCTGCTGTGAAATTGATGGTTTTTGTATTGCAATTACACAATTTTACTATTCAATTGGGACTATTAATTTTGAAATTTTCTATTTCAATGGGCTAGTATTTTGTTCAGGACACTATGAATGGAAGTTGTCTTGAAAATGCCAGTTTCCAGTCTGTGCCCAATTTCACCTGAAGTGACCCTACCTCGAATGAAGCACATGCATTTGTGACCATCAAATCCCTTATTGATGCCTCCAAATATTCAAATACAATACAGTTATCTCCTAAATCGTCTATACTATAGAAACTAACTTGTTCCTGTCTAGAATTGTTTGCTTTGGATATGCCATTTATATACCACAGGCGAAGCATACAAAGCAAGAGATTCTTACCCTGTGGAGGCACCAAGTGTCCCTGTTTACAGAGTGAAAGGATGTCGATTTAAAAATAAATAGGATTTAAAATAAATGTAATTTTGTGTTAGAAAACTAAAAAAGAAGTAATTTGAGCTAAAAGTATTCATAGGTTGCTGATACAAGTGACTTAAAAATTGGCGGCAAACTGAACTCCTCTGAATTTTCCATAGATTAACATAAGCAATGTTTATCTAAGAACGAATTTCACAAAATGATTAGGATTAAACGGAAATTTGTCAGTATGCTGCTAAAGATGTATAAAATGAAATTATCAAACAAAATATTGGGGTTCGTGGGCAAAACATTATCATACTTTCGAATGGATAAAACCAGAGAAGTCAGAAAATCTTATAGAAATACCAAAACGGGACCAGCGAGCCTCCTTAAGTGAAAATGTCCGTATTATTCTCGGAGTTGTTTCTTAATACCTGTATACTACCCTGCTTTGTACACTTAATATTTTTTCAATGTGTCATAGGAGTGTCCAAATTATTACAGGACTAAAAGTAATTTTGGAAGAGTTTATCGATGTGTAAACACGGCCGACTCACTCACAAACTGAATAAAGTCCAAAGTACTTTATATAAAGTTTGTGGGTGAAAGGTGGCGTTTTCACACCCATAAACTCCTCCAAAATTACTTCTATTTCTTATAATTCAAATTCTTTGAACTTAAAACAATGTTGTCGCTGAATTTGACGTCACCATTTACTGCACTATTTTCCTCGAAGCGTATTAATGGGCAAGAAGCGTTTATCGAGAAAATAATTTCTTGTTGTTCATGACGCTGACTAATGAAATTGGACGTTGCAATAGGAATTGGAACTATGACGTTATATTAATACATTGCATTTGTCTATTATCAACGTTTCATTTGTATAAATATCATCAATTGTAGAAACACATGAAACTGTGTATGGGTATGACAATGGTATATCTGAAACACAATGAACGTTTTGTTGGATCGTTGAAATTGAAATACTTATAATCTGTTTTAATCATTTGAATTATTTTCCTAATTATTTATAATTCTTTTGAACAAAACAAAGATAATAATTGGATTAATTACATGTGTATGTGCTCCTTCATATGAATTATACCACAGGAAAAATCCGTATTGGATCGTGGAGAAGACACCACCAGTAAAAATGGTGATGGGATAAATCACATTTGTGTGCTTTGGTGGATACCTGTGAAGTAAAATTAAACTATTACAACATTGTGATAAGATTGTCTTACCTTACACAAACGTTTACAGAAAATTGCAATAATAACAATTTATAGTGGACAATATGTAAAAGGTCCTGCATTCAGTTTTTCGGTACATAATCGACCTTTTAATAAATGGCGAATAGATTATTAATTTAAATTCAGATTTTAACTTTTTTTTTGATAAACTATTACAGTTTGTGATAATAAATATATGTACACAGATTAGCATTTCAGGACAGTATATTTAAGGAGTCCCTTGTCCTCAGCTCCAATAACACTTTAAAAAGTGATAGATTTAGCATGAACAAAGTTTCTGATCATCAGAAGTATTTAAAAGTATTATTTTCAGGAAATAGAACTTAGAAAAAACAATTGCGACGTGCAGTGCAAGATAAAATGTTTCTCATCTTCAATTTCTCTACATGTTTCGTTTAATTTTTAATTTGTGATGTTTTTTTTTCACAAAACATTAATAATATTTTAGATTGATTATTTCATTCATACACCCTTCTTAGAAAATCTGATGACCATCGCTCTAGAAAATTGTTGTAAACATATAATTTTTTTCAAATATAGCGTGCATCGACATGTAATAAAACTTCAATGCGTTTTACTTAATCCACGGTAGTTGTTCATAAAGATTTACCATCATGACGAAATTATAAATATTAGTTTGTGCTTATAAAATCGCCACTTATCGGGCAACAAGCTAAATTGTTCCGAAAAACCTACAAATAAAACATCTAGACAGTAATAATAATAATAAGAACCATGTGCAGACAAAAGCGTCATAATAATAAACTTTCAGTGCAATGTCAACTCCCCATTACGTCAGGGTATAAATACAGATTCATGGACAAAAAAGGGATATGGAGTAAATGTACATTGGACAAAATACTTGAAATACATGGTAAGAATAAGCAAATGGAACAACGCTTTATATATATTGTCCTTCATCTTGAAGTAATTTGGGGCCTTCACCAAAGAGCAAACACTCCCACCTCATATTAAGTTGAAGACGGTCCCTAGCACCAGTTTGAGCGAAATTCACTTGCTCAATGTTGAACAACGTTACATCCATGTATCCATTTTGTTGATGCAGGGTCGTCAACAACCATAACATATCAAGCAAAAATCTTACATACACTGTCACCCGTTGCACGACTAAGGGACCAATAGGCAATACAGAGCATCCATCAAATTGATTGTAACACAATTTGGGAAGTAAAATCGGGAGATGTGGATAATATATATATTCAGATGGCCAGAAAAATAGTTTATTTTTTCCAAAACAAGAAATTTAAATGATGATTTTGATAGCGCATTTATATGATAAATTTTTACATGAACAAGTACACCATGACTGACTATTTAACCAGAGGCTTCCACGAGCCTGTATCGCTCATCTGGCTTTCAGTTGCTACAATGAAGCTAACATTGTAAGTTATACAGTTGATCATCAGTCTCTCAAACGTTTGTAGCTCTAACACCACTAATATCTTGAACTGTTTTTAAGATTTCTCAGTGGAATTTTTCCGCCATTTTTTGTCTTATACTTATTCATTTAGGTTTCATACATTAAAAAATTAACAAAATAGTTATTTGAGATGTCAAGAAAGTTCAAAAGTATTTGAAATTACTATACCTAATCACTTTTACAACATTTCAATTGTAAAAAGGTGAAATAAAACACTCAAGCTTTAAATCTGAAGCTTGATTTACAGAACACAGAAATTATACAAGGGATATAGTTTGATGAAATAATTGTGACATAGATATCACTAAACATTTCGCAATTTATCTCTCTTATTTCAAAAGTGACCCCTTATTTTCATTTTATATATGAAAACTATATAATGATTACAAAACACATGTAAATAACTAAATACCGAAGTTACTGCGAATTTAATTTCTGCATATGCGCATTTCGACAACTTATGTATCTTCAGTGCAGATGAAATCTAAACGTTTGGAAGACCATACACTCAAAGATGTGTAAAAACTGATAGAGAACAAATAACCAATATGATCTAAATGTAAAGCCAAAATCAGCTAAGGAGAGAGCTTTGCATGAGGGAGATACTCCTTAGTTTTCAACAAAATTTACAAAAAATAGATATTATAAGGTTCCAAATATAGTCGGCTTTCGGGTCAGCACCGAAGTACTGACTACTGGGATGGTGAATACCCTCGGGTTTACAGTCCACAAGCAAATAACTAAATACCGAAGTTAATGCGAATTTAATTTCTGCATATGCGCATTTTATGCACAAAGTATGAACAAAAACTGTAATAAATATTTCAAGCTATCCTGTCATATAACCAATATCCCTAACGTTGCTATGTAAAATCCTGAAATTTTCAATTTCAGTTTTTGCGCTTAAATGCACGTTGACCACCACATTTTATTTCATATTTTGAACTATAATACAAATTTCACAAAAGTCTATAATAGAAAAATAATACCCTGCAGACACCTTAAAGTCTGATAATGTTTTACTATATTTCTTTGTTGGGCTTTTTTTACTAAAAAAGTTCTTGCTATGACCACTTCCGACATTAGTTTTGAAGTCGAGACATCATTTTGTAAATGGCGGTCAACGAACAATTTTCAAGATCGGTTTTGAAGTCGCAACATCAATAAATATTTGGAAACCAAATTTCTTTGAAATCGGAATATATTGAATTTTCCTGCCTTTTTTGCAGCCATTTTAAAATGGCCTTCGGCGAACTATTTTGAAGTTTTGAAGTTACGACATCAATACCTATTTGGAAAACAAATTTCATTGAAATCGAACAATGTTGAAATTTCCCGCCTTTTTGGCGGCCATTTTGAAATCTCGGTCAACCTATTTGGAAACCAAATTTCATAGAAATCGGCCAATACTGAATTTTCATGCCGTTTTGGCAGCCATTTGAAAATGGCAGTAAACAAATAATTTTCAACACCGATTTTGAAGTAGCAACATCAATATCCATTTGGATACCAAACTTCATTGAAATCGGCCTATGTCGAATTTTCCCGGCTTTTTGGTGGCCATTTTCCAATGGCGGTTAACGAATTATTTATACCATCAGCATTGAAGTTACACCATCAATACCTATTTGGAAACCAAATTTCAATGAAATCAGACAATGTTGAACTTCACCGCCTTTTTTGGCGGCCATTTTAAAAATGGCGGTCAACGAATAATTTTCAACATAGGTATTGAAGTCAATATCTATTTCGAAGCCAAATTTTATTTAAATCGGACAATGTTGAATTTTCCCGTCTTTTTGGTGGCCATTTTCCAATGGCGGTTAACGAATAATTTTTTACAATCAGTTTTGAAGTTGCACCATCAATACCTTTTTGGAAACCATATTCAATTCAATCGGACAATGTTGAATTTTTTCGCCTTTTGTTTTGGCGGCAATTTTGAAAATGGTGGTCAACGAAAATTTTCAACACCAGTTTTCAACACCAGTCGCCACAGCATGGTAAAAATTTTATCAAATTACACTTAGCCTTTATCTACCATAGTTTTGGAAATAAGAGACGAAAAATATGGCCTTTTAGGCCAGTTGAGCTTAAAAGAGCATACATCTCAAGCACGCGGAATCTTTTTACGGATTTCACACTGCACGATAGACAAACTCCAACGTAAATGGAAAAAAATAAAAGGATATGGCCATAATGTTCATGGGACAAATCCCTATAAATACATGGTAAGACTAACCAAATGGAACAACGCTTTCATTGTTGTTCTTCAACTTGAAGTCACCATGAGGCCTTCAATAAAGAGCAAACACTCCTACCTCATAGTAAGTTCAAGACGGCCCCTAGCACCCTTTTAAGCGGAATTCACTTGCTAAATCTGGAACAATGCTACATACATGTATCCATTTTGTCGTGGATGCGTGGTCGTCAACAGGCATAACATATCGGGCATAGTACTCTTACATACACTGTCATCCGTTGCCCGACAAAAGGACCAATAGACAATTCAATCACAGGGTATTGATCGAGTTGATTGAAGGAAAACTCGGCATTAAGAATCGAGAGATATGGTAAATAAATATACAGATTGCTAGAAAAATAGTTTAATTTTTACAAAGCAAGAAAGCGAAATGTTGAATTAAGATAGTACATTTCTATTAGCAATTATCACATGAACAAGTACACCATAACTGTCATAATAAAAAGAGCAAACACCTCAAGGGGGAGTCTTTTTACAGACTCAACACTGCACGAGAGATAAACTCCACCGAAAATGATCAAATAAAGGGATATGGAGTGAATGTACATGGGACAAAATCCCTATAAATACATGTTAAGATTACGCGTTTGGAACAACGGTTTCGTTGTTGTTCTTCATCTTGAAGTCGTCATAAGTGATTCAACAAAGAGCAAATACTCCTACCTCATGGTAAGTTCAAGTCGGCCCAAAGCAACGGTTAGAGCTGAATTCATTTTTTAAATGTTGAACAACATGCATGTATTCAAATTTGTAATGGATGCGGGGTCGTCAACATTAATTTTATAACATATAGGGCAAAGTACTCTTACATACACTGTTATCCGTTGCCCGACAAAGGAACCAATAGATAATACAATATATTAACGATTACAAGGCATTTATCGAATTGAAGGAAAACTTGGCAATAAGAATCGGGAGAGATGGGCAATAAATATACAGATTGCCAGAAAAATAGATTAATTTTTACAAAACAAAAAAAGCCAAAATGTTAAATTTTTTATAGTGCAGTCATATGAGAAATTCTGACATGAGTAAGTAAACCATAACTGACAAAATCAAAAGAGCGTTCACCCCAAACTTGGACTCCACACTGCACGACAGGACATTTCCACCGTAAATGAATAAATAAAGGGATCTGGAGTAAATGTATATGGGACAAAATCTTTAAAAACACATGGTAAAATTAGGCAAATGGAACAACGCTTCCATTGTTGTTTATCTTGAAGTCATCATGAGGCCTTCAACAAGGAGCAAACACTCCTACAGTATAGGAAGTTCAAGGCGACCCTTAGCGTCGGTTTTACGGAATTCACTTGCTAAATGTTGAACACCGGTACATCCATTTTATCATGGATACTGGGTCGCTCTTTGTTTTATATAAAATATCCGTTTTAGATAATTAAGAGATATTACACCAGTTATTAGAGTCGTGAATACACTTTGTCACTTCTTTTTTAATGTTCAGAATACAAATGCGCCATCGTAAACTGAAATAGTTTGAAACTGATCAAAAAAATATCTTAGACTCGACATATCTGGTGTTCCGTTTCCAGTGGAGCTCGGTGTAATTGTTTGTTGATATCGATAATCCTTTAATATCATCATGAGTTAGTATCATACTGACATTACAGGTAAAAGTAAGATTAATTATACTTACATAGAAATGATGAGGTTCATATTACTTGTCAAATAAAATGACCGGAATAACGTTAAAAGAGCAAACTCAATGTAAAGGGTGACTTCAGTAGTGACGAAAGTCAAAAGATTCAGCAAAATAGCAGACAAACTGGTCACAGATAGAGGTAGAATTTGTTGCATCATCTTACGTTTTCTAACGCTTCTGTTACCTATGTAAGAAAAGCAATATGTATTATACATGTAGCAGAGATATAATTGAGCATGTAAATGAATATTGACGCAAAATTGACTGATAACCGTGTTGATTGTGAGATTTAGTCCTGATGACCAGGTCCGCATTGGAGAAATTTTAACAACATTTGTCGTCTCTCAAGCAACACTAGAGATAATGTGGAATTAAGTAATCTTTCTCTTTCACACGTAATCAATAATTTTTCTTATTTACTCCAGTTATTTTGAATAATGTTTGGTATTTTTGTACATTTTCACAAAATATGGTAATCAAACTGTCAAAAAGGGAACTGATTTTAAAAATAATCTTTTAACTCCTGACCAGGCTTTTTACGAGATGATCGTTGTTTGCTGTGCTTCGTGAAAAGTGAAAAATGTATCGTGCTGAATGTATATTTTTCGGAAAATAGAATGGTGAGAATTTCATTATTTTTTCGTTACTCATGAACAACATTTTATTTCTTGTACGTCGGTGCACGGTACATCCTCTTATATATCCTGTTTTTTGTGTCTGCTCTTTGCAGTTCATGTTCTTTATTGTTCTCTGTTGTTTAAGTGGGCAAAACTGTTTTGTAGTATTTTTAAAGAATGAGAGTGTTTTTTCACTCTTCAGTATGCTCCTTGTATTCTTTCTGATACAATACATTTAAGAAACGTGACCTTTTTTGAATTTTAATCAACGGAAAGGGAAATGAAGATACCGTTGTTTTATTATTGAATCACATTTTTCGCCTTAACAGGTCGATCTCGTTATTATAATCCACTTTTATTCTCCTACCTTTGAAACATGTGTTTTGCAATTCAAGTAGACCTCCAGACAAAAATGATGATACCAAACCTCCCAGCATAATATATGCCATTACATTCGTATAGTAGCTTACTGTAAATAAAGTATTTGTATGGAAGCTTGAGTCATATTTAAAAGAAAAATCCAAATTTAACCAAACATATGATTTCTGTTTGACATCAACCATTGAATTCCGCTAAGACCGGTGCAGCACCGTCTTGAACTAACCATAGGTATGGCATGTTGTATGAGCAAAGCTCATGTTAAAGGCCTAACGGTGATTTTAAGATGAAGAACAACAGTAAAGCGCCGTTTGATATCAAACATGTTTTTTAGAGATTTTGTCTGATGTGCATTTAGTATTTTTTCGTTGTTTAAATTGTAATTCATATAATATCCATTCAATTTATAAATTTTCTACCATTAACAATGAAGGGATATGGAGTAAATGCAAATGAGACAAAATCTCTACAAATACATGGTAAAACACAGCAATGGAACAACGCTTTTATTGTTGTTCTTCATCTTGAAGTCACAATGAGCATTACTCATACCTCTTGTATTTTTATAGACTTTGTCTCATGTGCATTTACTCCATATCCTATCATTGTATATTCAACAGACCACCTCTACTGGTAATTTGTTAGTCTTTCGAGTTATACACCAACCCGGTATTCGGTTCTTCAGCCCAGGCCCGGAAACAGATTTTTTAGGATACGAGACATTATTTGTTTCAGCCCAGGCCCGGAAACAGATTTTTTAGGATACGAGACATTATTTGTTGGAATCAGCAGAAAAAAAATCAAAATACTTTTTTTATTTTGTCATTTCTTCAATTCAGACACACTTCTCACAATGGAAATCAATAGTTCAATATAAATCCCCATAGAACACAACTAAGAATACAACTCCTGTCTGTTTTTCGACTTTCGTCTGAAAGTTTGTGTTTTTGTAACCAATGAATTAAATACAGTTAACCTCATGTGGATATAAAATGCAAAATTTAATTATACAGACACCTTTTTGTATAAAAAGTATAATTTTCAAGCAAAACATATACGTTTCCTTGACATTTACCCCATTTCCATTCTTTTTCATACATGTACAAAATTTAACACATCTATCAAATTTCAATAACAATGAAAGGATATGGAATAAATGCCGATTACACAAAAGTCTACACATTTATGTTAAATTCAAGCAATTATTGCATTTTGCACAAGCTTTTGAATTATCACCAGACCACATTACAATATTATTGATTTTTTTCCAGTTTAGTAGCCCTCACGTTAGCTCTACGTACCCTCTTTGAAGAACTACAAAATTTTTCGATTATAAAACAATATCATCGTTGGAACATACGAAATTACTATTCAAGTTGCACTACGTATCATCCCCGTGTATTTTAGATAAAACAGTGTGTTCCTTAAGGTACCAAGTATAAATGAATATCCCCTTTTGATAGATATAGACTTTGGCACGACTGTCATTTTACTTTCAATGTACATTTGATTACAATTAACGAATCACCAATAGGCAGGATTCTTCATACTATTCCTTTCAAGAAAATCATGAGAAATATCCATTAAGGAGGGAAATTAGTCCAAGCTGACGAAATTTGGCCATTTAACCCTCCCAACATCAACTTCAGGCATCATAAATTCAGAAAGAAGACAGTTTTGCAGCTTTCTTGCAAATCTCACAACTTATTCTTACAAAAGTTGTTATCTTTATCTGTTTCGTTTATGTTATATATTTTTTGCTTTGTTTTTATGAAAAAAGGGTTATACAACATGCTTATACAATATGAAATAGTTTTTTTTTCAACGAAAACATATTATTATGTGTACTCTTCTGTAATGAATGGCTAAATGTTGACAAACTGTAAATTTAGCTTCCATAGATGGCCATTTCTCCAATTCAAGTCTCACCAGGAGAAAACAAATAAATTAGATAACGGAAAACAAATGAACGATGTGATTTCATCGACATTTTAGGTGTAGATTTTCCTAAGTTTAAACAAAATTTAAACAATCACATTGCATGTATACCCCACCCCCTCTCAATAATCGGGTTGTCGTGTCAGCAAGAACGTACTGGACTATTTAACTAATAAAAACTCCCGGGAATAGCATTTCACCATCACAGCCATCATGAAAATTGAAACCGAATACCGATGTCTTGTAAATTTAGTTTCAATTAGTTGTCATGTTAGATTAATATAGTCTGTAACATTGTTTTCAGTTTATTACATATATTTCTCAAAGCCAGATAGTGAAATTTTCATATTTAAAAGCTCGGGGTTAACCGAGAACTTTAAAATAAGAAAAGTTAACTATCGATATTTGAGAAATTATCGTAATAAACGGGAAAAACAATGTAAGAGATTAGATCTTTAACTGCCAATCACTTTCTCTGGAAAAAAAAAACTGATCTCCATAGTCTCCATTCCCAAAATATGCCGCAATTCTGTTGCTACCATCATTGCTATTTGTATCATTTCGCCATCAAATAAGATTGAAGACGAGTGAAATATTTTCAATAAAAGTCATAGAAGCCATTAAAGTAATTTTAGTCATTAAAATGTAAAGAAAATTTAGCAAAACAACTAGAGGCTCCCAGGAGCCTGTATCGCTCACCTTGTTTTCAGTTGCCACAATCAAGGTAACAATGTAAGTTATACAGTTGATCTTCAGTTTCTCTCGTAGGTCGAACACCTCCAATATCTTGAACTGATTTAAAGTCTGATCATGTTTTATTATATTTCTTTGTTGGGATTTTTTTATAAAAAACGGTCTTGCTAAGGACCACTTTCTACACCAGTTTTGAAGTCGAGACGTCATTTTGTAAATGGCAGTCAACAAACAATTTTCAACATCAGTTTTGAAGTCGCAACATCAATATCTATTTGGAAATCAAATTTCATTGAAATCGGACAATGTTGAATTTTCCCGCCTTTTTTGGCGGCCATTTTGAAAATGACGGTCAAGGAACAATTTTCAACATCAGTTTTGAACTCGCAACATCAAGATCTTTTTGGAAACCAAATGTCATTGAAATCGGACAATGTTGAATTTTCCCGCCTTTTTTGGCAGCCATTTTGAAAATGGCGGTCAATGAACAATTTTCAACTTCGGTTTTGAAGTCGCAACATCAATATCTACTTGGAAACCAAATTTCATTGAAATCG
>MJUU01069496.1:4037-62284 GCA_002080025.1 Modiolus philippinarum | reverse complement strand
ACCTTCATCTTCTATAGTTTTGGAAATAACAGATGAAAAATACGAAAATTAAAAAAATTCGGTGAAAAAAGGGCAATAACTCCTACAAGGTTTATGGATTTTCTTCAAAATTTCAGGGTAGGTAGATCTTGATATGCTGAACATTTTTGCAATTTACATTTGACTTCTATCTGTTACACTTTTTGAAATAAAAAATAAAAAATGCAAAAATTTAGAAAATTTAACGGAAAAAGGGCTATAACTCCGAGATGGGCTTTCGGATTTTTTTTTTCAAAATTGCACAGCGGGTAGATCTTGTCATGTTGATCATTTTTACCCCATGTCAGATTTTTGATATCTGTAACGGTTTTCGAGTTATTAGCCAAAAACTGCAATTTACTCCTATGTTCTATTTTTAGTAACAGCAGCCATGTTGTTTGGTCTACGAACATAAAAATCCCAAACTTGAAAGTGCATACCCTGGTGATGATTCAGGCCAAGTTTGGTAAGTATTGGCCCAGTAGTTTCAGAGGAGAAGATTTTTGAATAATAGTTAACGGACGGACGACGGACGGACGGACGGACGACGGACGCCGAGTGATGGCAAAAGCTCACATGGCCTTTGGCCAGGTGAGCTAAAAAAACTAATCATCGACATTAGTTCGCACTATTTCTAAAATTAACATGATATTTTAACATCACTGATCAATCAGCTACGCTACTCAGAACAAATATTCCCACATGTTAGTTATCATTTTTTGTACACATTGTTTAGGATTTATTAAAATTTGCTTGAAATTAGAGAAAAAGAAATAATAGATAATAAAGTGCATTCGCAACTCATCCTCCTTAAAGTTGGAAAATGATAAAGTTTCTTTTTTAAATGACATCAGAACTCAGGGCAAGGAAAGCATACTATTATTTTGCCTTTTGTTTCATTGTACATTTCGACAATTTATTCTCTTTTTGTGACATGTGCGAATGTGTTGATATGACCTATAAGTTCCCTATTTATTATTCTGATAATAAAACCAACACACTTCTGTTTAAATCAAACTAAAATTAAGAAAAATAAAAGGAAAAACTTACATACTGAAAATTTCAATCACTTTCTACAAGCTACCCAAGAATTCCACAACAAAAAAGTATTGAAAGACGAAAGAAAAACGTAAACAGCAACAATAAATCCGGACAGCCGACACTACCAAAAGCCAAATGATTAGACTTGATTTGGGCACCTAATCTTTTCTTTTCTCAATCCCTTTCTCTGTTCGTTAAGCTTTTTCTAACTTTAAAAGTTATCATCGTTCAGTGTTCGTGCATAAACAAGTAGCAATAATTCGATGTTGTTTTTTTTTTTTTTTTTTTTTTTTTTTTTTTTTTATTCAATTAAATTTTCGGTGAACTGTTTATTTTATCAATGACTCTGTTTGACCACAAAATTAGGTCTTTTTTGCTAGGTTCAAAGTTTCTTCTTTTGTTGTGTAGCACAGCAACGGAAAAATATATTATTGCGTTTGGTCGAATACTATTACCTATTTCTATCATAAAATTATCATAAAATTATATTTTCAATATCCTGAAAATTTAATTGCGTGATCTTTTTTATCATGACTGCAGCGTATTCGTCAAATTACGTCATTTTAATTTGTTGAATCATTAAAGTTACTCTTAAATATGAAAAAAAAGGAAATGGGGTAAATGTCAAAGAGACAACATCCCATTTCCAGGTTAAAAAGACTCCAAACAAAGAATATAGGGGTCATCGTACGGTCTTCAACACATTGAGGAACCTCACACCATATAGCAAGCCCTAAATTGGCCCAAAAAAGGTAAAAAAAGTAAATAAATCATTGGAAACAAACAATATCCAATAACCCGAATATCAAAAACTAAAATTTAATAAGAAGGCAAGGACGAGCCAATAACCAAAACATTCTTGACTTGGGACAGGAGCAAAAAATTGCAGCGGGGTTAAACTCGTTTTCTTGGATCCAAACTCTCCCCATATGTGTGGTGAATGGCTAAAAAATAAATACACAAAAAGACTCACAGTAAAAATTAAACTAGAAAAAAGTCCAACTTATCAAGACGAGTACCCTTACAATGAAGTACATAAACACATGAAGACAATGCACACGGGTACTGTCCTGACATATGCTCGCAGTTACTTACAGCTAGCTAAGGACATTATTTTCGTTGAATATGTTATCAAGCCTTCTTTCATATGAAACTTCAATTGAAATCCTTCTAAAAGGATTACGTATAACAACATCATCAATTATGAAAGAAGAACATGATATTGTGCAATGCCAAATACTGCCAATATGATAAATTGTTTAGTAACGATGTGAAGCACTTAGGAGCTGATCAATATCTTTGCCAACAAAAAAACAGAAGTAAAGATTTAACAACAATGCTGTATTTATATCCTTTATGAATAAGTTTGTTCAACTTATTAATAAGTTTGGATGGACAATTTTTGAATTTATGCGCTTTGTAAATGATATTTCCAAGAAGTTTGGATGTGAAATGCCCTGTTGTATAAGAGCCCTGCATGTAGAACCAAAGTCAATGTATCTATAATAAAATTTAGAGAATTATTTTTATCAATTTATAATATCTAAACCCTTGATGCAGAAGTTTTCAGTTAGATAAAGATTTCGGTCCTTGAAGTCAGAAACATCACTACATACTCGTGCATATCGAACAAGTTGTGAAATGTAGACCCCGTAAGAAGGGGCTAACGGAACATCGCCGTCGAGATGGGGAAATAACGGCAATAGAATACCGAAGGGACAAAGGGGTGAAATTCACAAAAATCGAAGTCCAAAGACAGGGCAAAAACGAGAACACAGAAAACAATGACGTTAGACGCAAAAACAATAACGGTAGACAGATACAAAGCACATTAAACAGAAATTACAACATTCAGAACAAAGGCACCCACAGTGTGAACTCCAGGTGCTCCGGAAGGGTAAGCATGTCCTGCTCTTTTAACGGCACCCGTCACACTGTGAGTGATTCAATCCGGGAAAATGTCAAAGTCGGTAGTCAAATCCGGGAAATTTAACTATAGGGAAAAAGAAATCATCCCTTTTATCATAAACTTAGTGTTTAACTTTCATTGATTTATTGATATATCAAGATCAAGAAAAGGAGTATGATCACTGCTGTTAGTTTGTAATATCAAGGCTCTGAAATTAAAATTTATTATTTTAATTTTATTTGTATAATTTAGAAAATTGATCGCATAACAATTTAAGCAAAACATATTAAAAGGTCAGAGTATGTGCGCGTTTTTAGATATGAGCGCTTTGCAGGAATCCCAAGTTCACTTTGAAGTTAAGCAATTAACTTTTCAAATACATTGAAAGAATATTTTATCAAATTTGTCAAAAGTCTATGTAAGATGGTTGCAATCATATTTTAAAAATGAAAGTGGGGGGTCAGTATGTTAATTTTCTACAAATCAGGGTGGATAAGAAACAGCGTTCCAAAAGTAACAGACAGTTTCAAAAACCTGAGACGTGACCTTGATTGATCAGTTTCCAAGAAGAGCGTGTATATGAAAGCTCTTCTTTACTCGAACCCTTTTCCTTCGAAATGGCCAGGTAAGAGGGCATACTTGTTCACGGTTCGCTTTACATAAAATTAAACTGCTATAGCTGTTTTACCTTTTTTTTTATTATGCTTCAACTTTGTTATCCTTAAATATGTTATATACCTTTATCTGGAAATTCATCCTGAAGTCTTTTATTGATTGTTCCAATATACATTAACATTGCTGTCACTAGTATTGAAAACCATATTACATGACAGAATGTTATTAAGCTGCAGATACTGTCCTTTAAAGATGTGGTATCACGTTCTGTTTTACACTTATTTTTTTCCTCTGTAATTACAAGAACAAATTTCTCCATAAATTTGCGTTTATGTAATCATAAATAAAGGTACTAAGGCAGATGTTTCTTTTTGATATATTTGAAGGTATTTGAATAAGCTTAGCCTCATAAGAATGTTGCAAATAATCGATGAATATGATTGAACAATTGGTAATCGTTTGTGTATCGATTGTATGCTGAAGAATGATCGAATAAATAAGCAAACTATTTTATCAAAAATTACGAAGGCATATGTGTCATCGTTAGTGTATTTATGGTTGGAATTGACAGCGTTCTTGACATATCTGGGTCTATTATAAAGATCTGTATCGAAAATCCATATACTAACAAAATAACTCATAACAGGAAAGCAGCCTACCAAATTTCAAAGGATCTCTTCAGAGCTGAGGAAATGATAACAGGAAAAATATCGGATTTCAATAAATTTCTTTCTACACATTTTAAAACAACAATTTACATAAAATTATCAGACAAGTCTGACTAATGGGCTGATGAATTATCAAATGAACTTAGGAACATCGGCAGTGGTATTGAATAAGTTTGGTAATAATTGTTCGTGAGGTTCAAGCAAACATCTTTGAATGTGTTTCTATAGGATCCATTGTTTAACTATGTTTCCTGTTGGCGGCAATCCTTTGCGGAGATCTTTAAATATGTTTTCTCATAAGTATAATTTTATACCGTGAGATGCAAACTTGAACGACATTAATTTGAAGGAAACATTCGAACCGTATTTTTGTTATAAATGGTCAAGTAGTATCTGAAAATCTTTAAATATGTTTTCCTATATGTAAAATTTTATACTATGTTTACTGCTAGCAGTCATCTTACTTCCTAAGCACATTTTTAATGCCGACATATAATCAAGGACTATTATGTAAAAGTTTGGCTCTCAAAGGACCATCTGTTTCATGGCAGGAAATCTTTGACTAACAAGGGGAGCTTACAATTTGGATAATCGAGCAGTGAGTAATTACATATGCGATTATAGTCTTAACAAATACAGTTTGAGACCTTTTCAAAGTGTCTATATTTAACGTGCAAAAACTGAATATTTTACACCAATTTCACACATCGAAAATCATCGACCACAAAAATATGGAGATTTGTGGTAAACCACGCATGCAAATTTCTCGGACCTGCTTCTGCTTGAATATTGTAAGGGCAAAGTTCATACAAAAGCTGGATATAACACAATGAAATACCCCCCGATTAAGCCAACCCAGTAGTCAGTATTTCGGTGCAATATCTAAATTTTAGAAAAGTTTGCTTAAATCTATGGAGTATCTCCCTTGTGCATAGCTCTGTCCCTGGCTGATTGTGACTTGTCATTTAGACCTGATTAGGTTTATCAGATTTATAAATGTACTGTAAATGGCCTATCAAATGCTTTGATTTGATCTGCATTAAAAGACATAATTTGTCGAAATAACCATATACAGAAACCTAAATTCACCAACTTCGGTGTTTTATTATTTACTCCCTTTGTGGCGAACAATTATTGTAATATATCCGTTATGCACTAATGTTTGTTCACATACTTTGAAGCCTTTACGGAATAACATTTATCAAGGTTAACTGTCCTACTAAATGCAAAAAGGGTAACATCCAAGTGGTTTTATGACTCGTCCAAATCCATAACGTTATATATATATATGTAAAAACTATCAATTATGATAGTAAATTGTATACAATTACTATACAAACTTCTGATTTATATAGGATAAAATTAAAAAATATACAGCGTTTTCATGGTTGTTACTAATCTTAAAACCACTCCAATAGACCCTTTCAAGATAACTGCGTTCCTACGATTTTGAGTGGAAAATGATAACAGTTCCCGCAAAAACGACGTCGTGGGACAATTAATTAAGACGTCACATATATAATGACGTTGCATTTTACCCACTCAAAGGCATATAAGCGCATGTGCAAATTTCAGGACCGCAGTTATCGTGAAAGGGTATATGGGTTAAACAAGACCTTAAAACCCCGCAACATACATGTATAACAAGCTTATAAAAAACAAAAATAAAGGTTTGGGAAACAATTGGATCTATCATCCTTGTTATGTGACAACGAGAATGTACAGTAAAACTGCAATTCGAAAACGTTTCCCCCCCAAAAAAGATGTTTGAGAGTAATGACGTTCACATTTTTGTTTAAAACGTCATATATTACGGTTAAAACTGCATTTTTTAGGTACTACGTATGTACGCAGAAATTTCAAAATTGGATGAAATTTACATGCTTTATTGTTTACAAACCTGTGTCATGTACTTGTACATTTGTCTCGATGTCTTTGTTTTGATATGATGATAAAAATATCTTATGAAACACGGCACTGATGCTCCCAACTAACAAATGTAGTGCGGCTATTCCAAGAAATGGATAAAGGTCCGGTACACCATACTCGTGCATCATCTGTGGTGTGCAGAATTAAAAAAAAACATAAATCATTTCCTAAAATGTAAAAATCAATTTTATAAATAAAATAGGACGTCTTCTCGAATCACCTGTTCCTGGTACTACACGATGTAAACATCGCACGTCCAGCTTTCATTTTTATCAAGATTTTTTCCTTTCCTAGCCGATATGTTCTAAAAATGAAACTTCCAGGTGAATCTAAAAAAAATTCTTTGTATTTTACCATTTGATTATTAGAGAAAGAAATTCCACTAATATTTCAAATCGGTTTATGAAATCTCACAATTGGCTAGTAATCGTCGTAGAATCTATATACAACTTCTTTTGGATTCAGTCTAATCATAGAGGAAAATGGCGACACTTTCAACGGAAATAAGAGAAAGGGCGTCAAAAATATTTTGGAAAATAAGGAAAAAGGTTTAAAGGGATTCGGGAAACGGGGAAAAACAACAAATTTCAATTTGGAAAATGATCCAAAAATGTGGGAAATGTAAAAAAGTTAAAAAAAATGAGTTGAATTGAAGAAAAGACCCCATGTTATTACCCTCAGTAAGGCGCCTGGGAACAACACCAATTTTCACATATTATGCTAAAAAGACCAAATCCATATCTATCGACTTAAAACAACAAAGGTGCGCTTTATCCCTTATATTTGCCGTTTTTCCTGTTTTTGGAGATCATTTCTTCAAAGGATCTGATAAATGACATTTTCTTCCCTAAAAAGATAAAGCCATTGGATATTGATAGAAAACAAAACAGCTCATAATTTTTAGCATCCGCCAAATATTATTAACTGTTAATTGTTTACAAAAGAGTAAAATAAATATAGAAAAATGGGAGTTTTGTTTTTGATACGACAAATATTTTCAACAATAATGGACGAGCCTACATGAGGGCTAGTCTATTATTGGAGACACTATTTTCAGTGTTAGAAACGAAACTTCTATTATTCTTTTTATTGCTAATTAATTTAATCATGTGATAGAATTTTCAAAAATGAAACTCAATTTTTCAGAAATTGCGATCGGGAAATTGAATATTGATTAGTAAAAGAATTTGTACGGTTTTTGTAGATGTATATTTCTTTGTTTCCATTGATGCACTAATTCACAATGTAGGCGTGGACTAAGATATGTTTTGCCAACATGTAAGCAAAAACTGAAAATATTTGCCTCAAGAGATTAAAGAAAAATCTTACAAATTAACTAGTATAAAAAAGTTATAACATCTAGGTTGTTAGAGATTATTGAAATTTTCAGTGGCTTTCATCGACATGTAAACATCAGTTGCCTGTAGTTTGTACAGCGATTTTGTCAACAGAGCGAAATTAATGTCTCAAAAACTTATACATCAAGAGTATGTTCAGTCACTGTTGCAATTGTCACTACAGAAGTTTTACGGTCGTCACCACGATTTGACAGACCATTACAATGTTTCTGTTTCACAAATGATAACAGATATCTTTGGGTAGATCCAGAGTTTGTTACCGGACTGACTAACACCGACTGTGACAAAACCGGACTTTTCAATGGCAGTGTGACGGGTGCCACGCGTGGAGCAGATCATGCTTACCCTTCCGGAGCACCTGATGATACCTCAGTCTTATAGGGGTTCACACTGCTAGTGCTTTAGTTTTGTATCGTTCTTGTTTATTTTTGTTTATTTGTTTTGTCTTTGTCATACTGTCTCAATTCGTGTTGCTGTGAATTGCCGTGATTTTGGATTTATGATTTTAGAATTTCCCCTTTCCTCGTTCTTGCTTCGGTATTCGTTTGCCGATGTATTGTTTATATTTTAAGATATATTAAATCTTAGACCTTTGCAAATGGGATAAAATTTTAAGTGACCCCAAATATTTATGGGAGTAAATTAATGAGCGCTACATTTAATTTAAAACAATCAGATATGTTTCTTTGTACTTTAACCATAAACGGAACAAACGGGGGAATTTGTATAATGGGGGTAATAACAAAACTACCGAAATGAGTTGTAAAGAGGTCAAGTCCATGAAACAAAAAGACAAATCATGTGGAAACAACTAGAAAAATTGACGACCGCACTGTCCTGATACAGGCATTTCCAAAAATGGCGGGATGGACACGTTTTATGGCTAGCCAAACCTCCCTTCCTATTCCATTCTTAAATGTTAAGTTTCTACAAAATATTATATAAAGCATACCCATTAGTAGACATTATATTTTCGTAGTTTTTTATAAAAAAAAAGTGACTTAAAAATATATCTACTTTCTCGGCCTAAGAATGAAGAATAATAAACTTTTTTTATTACACTCTGGTTTCAAAGTCATTTTAGGTTGAGGAAAAATCCTGTCCCTTAGGCCTTAACGTTAGAACTGGTCGTTAAACCAAAGTAAGATTCATACTACCTCAAGTAGTTTACAACATCATGTTGTTGTCCTGTTATATATAAGAAGAGGAAATGGGGGTAAAAAAATACCGTACATAGTTGTCAAGTGCTGAAGCCCATGAGACAAAAAGACAAATTAGGTGGAAACCACCGGAAAAATTGTCGACCACAATTGTCCTGACTTGGTGTACAGGCATTTCAAGAAGTGGTTTTATGGCTAGCCAAACCTCCCCTTCCATTGTGGCAGTGTCCAGTAGCAACTCAACAGAAATTGCTATCGAAAGGCCGTAGACAGTTTAAAGATATCATTCCAGTATTAAGTAAAAAAGAATCTTGAATCAGAATTCGGACCGAACTCAAATTTTTTCCACAAGGGACTGATATCTATTAAAGAACTTTTTGAATGAGACGTCATTTTTGAAGCCTTGATTAATAAGGCGGTCAATGAGAAAACTATGTCTAATGAGAAAGTTTGTATTTGTGTTAGTTCTCGCGTAACGAGTCAGCTGTGAAACATAAACTCCGTTAGCAGGAGATATATATTTAATTTTCCAATGAATGCATTATAATATAATTGCAAAATTTAACGTTACATTGAAATAATTCGATTTCTTCGTGCGATAGAGTATTCACGTCACACAAACTTTTTTTTTTATTATTTAACGTTATTAAACCATGTGTTGCGTTATCTCGAAAACGTTTCCCGGTGTCATATCGCAAAGTTTTGCGTCATTTCCAAAGTATGCATAATAATGCAAAGTTCATTTCAAGTTCAAAAATAATGATTCCATCCAACAAATTCGAAATTTAGAGTCATAAACGGATATGTAGGGATAAAGATTTGTTTTCGGTCTTAAGTTTGCTCCAAGGCTAAAGGATGAAGCATGATAATATAATAACTTCACTAATTAAACGGATAACAATATACCGAAGTTACTGAAAATGTACTTCCTGCATATAGCAATTTTGACAACTTATGTCTCATCACTATTGATTAAATCAAAGCATTTGAAATCCAGAAATCGCAAGGTGTACAAAGGAGGAAATAATCAAAGGGACATATAAAGAAAGCAAAAATCAGATAAGCTAAGGAGGGAGCTTTGCATGAGGGAGATACTCCTTAGTTTTTAAATAAATTGTCTAATTTAGATATTTGAAAGTATCTAAAAAAATCGGTTTTCGGGCCAGCTCCGAAGTACTGGACTACTAGGCTGTTGAATGCCTTGAGGACTATCAGTCCACAAGCAGTGGCATCGATCCAGTGGTATTAAATAACAATATACAGAATTTACTGTAAATCAACTTTCTGCATATTCACATTTTGACAAATTATGTGTGAATAATATCTGGGGCCGTGTAAATGAAGCTGTCTTAGGACTAAGATAGGTCTTAAGATGGTCTTATGACATATTTTAGTCCTAAGACCGGTAAACGAAATGGTCCTAAATTAAGATACATAATAAAATCAATCATCAAAAGAGGTGTCCTAAGAGTGTCTTAAGTTAAAAAAATGACTAAAAACACTATTTTCCACTTCTGTACATCAAATTCGGGAACAACTGAACAAATTATATGATACAGGAACGATTTTACTCGCACCGATATTTTATTTACAACATGCACGATTTTATCCTTTGACCCTGTGTGACATGACAAGATAACAGCTTGATGACAGAGCAATTATGTAAACTACAAGTACATAATATATGTATTGATTAGAATACAATACCTCAACTTTCGTTCATTACATTACATTTTGATGCGATTATGTTTCATACATCATTTTATAGACATGAACAAAGTAATTCCAGAAATATCAATTTATTCAATACTCCATTTTATCACTTACAATATTTCATATTCCTTGCATAATTTATATCTCTTCGGTATTTTCTTATCTATGGTCATCCGTTTTAAAAATGCTTTTATTTTATGTTTATAAGGAAATTAATTACGATATCGTAAATTAGGATAGTCGCACTAGCATATATGTTATGATCTTGTTTGGCCATGTGATCTTATCACGATCTTGATAGGCTAAGCACAACTGTGTAAAGACAGTGTAGGAGATTCAGTCGCATTGTAAGATACTTGCTTTCAAGGACGATCAGTTTATCAAGATCAAACAAGATAACTACGTTCAAGGGCGATCACGATGTGTTAAGTTTGTCCCAATCAAACAAGACTAACTTGAAATCATGTTTGATCTTTACAATCATAACTTGTCTTGATCGTTCCTGAAAGCAATAAACAAATGGATCTAAATAAATCTTAAAATAGTTTAACAAGTCTCGATCGTCTTTGAAATCAATTATCTTGAAACCCAACTTTAAATGTTACACTGTCTTAACAAAATTGTGTTAAGACTGTCAAAATCGTGATATAAAATTTTTCAATATAATTGACAGTTCTCACCAAAATATAGCTGAAATATTGAAGTAAAACATCAATCAATCAATCAATCAAAACCGTGATAAGTTCAAAACGGCAAAACAAGATCATAACATATCTGCTAGTGATGTCCTAAGATAGCTTTGTTTTACAATCTCAGACATGTCTTAAGGTGGCCCTAACAGTGGTCTTAAATATGTCTTAAGACATGTCTTAGGAGATAAGTCTATAAGACTAGAATATCACATTATTTTGAAATATTGAACTAGTAAATCTCGCGAAACGTTTAGGAAAACACCACACAGTTGATGATTGTGGAATGTAACACCTTCTTTATATTGATGTATGAAGAATTTGACAGGTGTAAAATTGTTTTTCCAGATGCAATTATATACATTCCATGTAGAAAAAAGTACAAATGTTTATCTTTTCTGTCTGGAATGAATATTTTCTAAAAAATGCTATATTCATGTGTAATATTTAATTTCGATAACATATTTGTATAAACCATATTGAACCTTTCTTATTTGAAAAGACACAACTTTTTAGGCGTATAAACTGTCAAAATATTTGTTTTTATTATAAAAAAATAATCAATTATTCGATCATGAAAGATGACGGCTAATATGCTTTTAAATATAAAGTACGAACAAAACTCGTAGCATGTACTTTAAGGAACGACTTTTAAATTATGCATGAAAAGTCCTATATTCAAAACAATCCAGCGATAGTAATAACTTGAAAAATTGATGAACTAAGATTCCAGTTTTAGGGCGAGGTTTTAATATTAAAACTAGAGACCATTTCTCTCTTAAAACCTATGAAAAACCAACCCTTTCTTCTGAGGTTAGTTCAAATTTTAAAATCAGCTCTCGTTTTTGCATTAATAAACATATCAAGAAAGGTTGCACTCGACTTGTAATTGTACGTAATAGGGTATGTCAGTACCTTCCCTATAGGTCGCTGGGTCTCTCAAGGTACTGGAGCACTAAATCTGACAGGCGCGAAATAGCTGAAATACTGCTATCAAACCCCATGCAATATAGAATCCAACAATAACACAATCCTTCAATATTTCATTGATTGTATGATTCGTAAGAAAAAAAATGTTTTTGAAGGGGAAAATCATCTTTCTACGTGTTTTCATGCATGTGTGCTGTTGTAAAAGGTTTTTTAACCATACGAACTTCTTGGGGGATGACCTCTTGAACTTTTTACACTGTTTTTTTCCATTTAGTTTAAAATGCACCATGGTTTGTCCCATTTATTTCCCTTTTTCTTTCGTCTTTGTACATTGTCCTTACCTTTACAAAACGAAATGTAATAACGGACGAATCTGCAGCACCATTCAAAACCGCCACATAAATTCCAGTTCCATATTTTAGATACGAGGTGATCTGAATTGAATTGAAGTATATTAGTATTATCAAAAACATATATTGCAACATTAGAATTCGCTGCTTTTTCTATCTACGTTGTATGTGTGTGTGTGTGTGTTTGTTGACCAGTCAGACATTACAATAGATAGATTGCAGATCTTCACTTGAAACATAACAAAAGAACAATACCCCCTTTCAATGAATAAGACACGTTTCTTGTTAATTAAGACTGTAGATAATAAGTTAATCGAAACGGTAAATGTTACATTTTAGCATGACAATGCAAAAATGTATTAAAATAACAAAACATCAAAATTACTGTTAATTAAGTTTCGGCATATGCGCCTTTCGACAACTTATGTCTCTTCAGTACAGATTTAATCAAAGTATTTGGAAATCCATATAACAAAATATGTGAAAAAGCTGACAGAGAAGAAACTACCAATATGATCTCATTAGAAAAGCCAAAATCAGCTAAGGACAGAGCTAAGCAAGAAGGAGACACTTCTTGGTTTTGAACACATTTTTCTTCATGTAAGTTATGGCAAGTTTGCAGATAAAATCGTTTCTTGGCCAGCACCGAAATAATGGCTACTCGGTTTGGTGAATATCCTCGGGACAAACAATTCTCCAACAGAGGCATCGGCCCAGTGGTACTGGATAACAGAATACCGGAGAACTGTTAATTTTGTTTCTGCATATGGGCATTTCGAAAATTAACATCCCTTCAGTAATGGTCAAATCAAAATCTTTTATAATCCGTATACCAAAATATAAGTAAAAGCTGACATTGTACAGATTACAAATATGATCTAAATAGAAAAATCAGAAGTGTGCATGACGTTGATATTTTATTGAAAGGACCTAATGAGTCTTATCCTGTGACACAGAAAATTAACAATAAAATTACAATTCCAAAAATTTCCCGCCCTAATATGACGTCAGATGATTATGACGTCCACTTATTGTTTGAAACGTCATTTATTTTCCCCAAAAAGTAACTTCCAGTTACAATTTAAAGGCATATCCAATAGTTTCAGGGGAGATGATAGCAAACACAAAAGAAAGCAATGTTTTCCGGGAATATGACGTTGATAAATGTAACGTCACAAAGTAATTCCCATTGTTTCCGAGGGAAAGGTAATTTGTACCTTCAAGTTTGGCGGACTTTATGGGTGTTACCAATGGGAGATTTGTTAAACGTTGCATATTTTAATGATTTACTCGGAAACGAACTCGGTGACCTATGTGGTTTTTTGAGATTTTTGAGTAGCATATTGTTAGAAACACATGATATCAAACTTTTATAAAAATCGACAATATGAGAAGTCTGTAAAATATTGTAAACTTGGATTTGTAATTAGGACATTTTATGCCACTTTAACCGTTACAAGGGCTACATATTCATTGATTTATAATAAAAGAAATACTTTCTCATATTAAATTATATTTTCAGTAAATCTTTAAAACCTTGACTTTGTTTTTCTGTCAATTTGGTATCGATTAGATGGAAAATATTTTATCCATTATTTTTCAAACTAGAATTTGATTTTTCTTTAAAAAACGCTTAAAGAACTAATTTTTAACCACGATTTCCATGGAAACAAGATCGGTGACCCATTATTTTCTTGTCATTTTTGGAATCCTCGGTACTTGTTTCACAATAAATCTAAAAATACAATATAACAAGAAACTGTTGGATATGCCCTTATTTAAGGCCTAGATAAGTAACAAGTGTTCTTGCACTGAAAACAAAAATTTGATTTCAAACGTCAGAAAATCAACTTTCTTTTTTCACTCATGTTTACGCAGAAGTACCCATGCTGCACTGTAAGCTGACTTGTTTCAACAGACAATGCATTCAGTCGTTAATGGAGTGATCGAAGCGAAACGAAATATTTGGTTACTTGAAACGTCATATTTTTGTGAAAAATGCAACTTCCGGGTACAATTTTTAAGGCCCGTAGTTTTGAAAATTGAACGAGACCTATAGATCCTCATACGACATATCTTTGTGTATCGGCGTTCAGTGTTGTGCAAACCGTGACAATTGGCCCTCAATTGTCAAGACTTGTCCACTGAAGTTTCTCCCTAGTCTAACCCAATACAGTCAAGCCCTGTGATAATAATTATACAAACCTTCGTTTTCAGAATTACCATCCCGACACCTCACAAGCCTTTGGATAATTATTAAACAAACCTTCATATTCAGAATTAACATCCCGACCCCTCCTAACCCTATACAGACAGGCATTGGGATAATTATTATACAAACCTTCATATACAGAATTAACATCCTGACACCTCCTAACCAAATACGGACAAGCATTGGGATAATTATTATACAAACCTTCATATTCAGAATTAAAATCCCGACACCACCTAACCCTATACAGACAAGCATTGGGATAATTATTATACAAACCTTCATATTCAGAATTAACATCCTGACACCTCCTAACCCTATACAGACAAGCATTGGGATAATTATAATACAAACCTTCATATTTAGAATTAACATCCTGACACCTCCTTACCCTATAC
The DNA here is from genome assembly GCA_002080025.1 of Modiolus philippinarum. Lineage (NCBI taxonomy): Eukaryota > Metazoa > Mollusca > Bivalvia > Mytilida > Modiolidae > Modiolus > Modiolus philippinarum. The sequence goes on along the minus strand of MJUU01069496.1, from coordinate 47,294 downwards.
AGACAAGCATTGGGATAATTATTATACAAACCTTCATATTCAGAATTAACATCCTGAAACCTCCTAAGCCAATACAGACAAGCCCTGGGATAATTATTATACAAACCTTCATATTCAGAATTAACATCCCAACACCTACTAAACCTATGCAGACAAGCATTGGGATAATTATTATACTAACCTTCATATTCAGAATTAAAATCCCGACACCTCCTAACCGAAAACAGACATGCATTGGAATAATTATTAAACAAACCTTCATATTCAGAATGAACATCCCGAAACCTCCTAAGCAAATACAGACAAGCCTTGTTATAATTAATATACAAACCTTCATATTCAGAATTAACATCCCGACACCTCCATACCAATACAGATAATTACAAAACAGGATAACAGCAAACACCTACAATGGCCAGGAACTACAATCACATGCCACAATTTACAAGCAAACTGCACCAGAAAAACAATAATGAAAACAAGAGACAAAAATAATAAATAATGATAGGAACTCGAGATAGCCGGACTTGGCATCGGCACAAGCAAAAGCCAGTGGCAGTGCCAAACCGGTCTATGGGTACCCAAACCTCCCCTTTCTCTATCCCGTTTCCCTATAGTATCATAAACATGCGAATAAAACCCAAAACAGGTAGACTACTTACTCAATGACCACTATCTTGGAACAGAAAAAGCATATGACAAAACGTAATTTTGAAAGAAGGGTCAAAGAGTGCTCGCCGCTAAATTGTCGGCTAGCTCAAGGAAACTAGTCTGCTGGTAAAACACTGTCGCACTACGGAAGAAAAATCAAACTCAAAACTCCCCGAAGGGTTTGGTAAAGAGTCTTCATGTATTTCAGTAAACATCGGCAGTATCAGTGAGAGGCCAGTGTATATGTAAAGTCTTCAGGTCATTGGAATTCAAAGCCAATTTAACGGATTTGTTCAGAATATCTGGTCGGTATCCACTATTACGTAAAGAATGTAAGTTACGTCCCAGTTTTTCTGGATTATTTATCAGTTTTTGACATTTGTAATTAGCTGTTTGCAAGTCACGTCATATCTAGATATCAAATGTTCATATCTTCTGTAAAACTTCTGAAAAGTATTTAATAATTTATGAAATCTGTAACCTTGTTGTAAAAGTGTGGATGTGAGAGTAAGGTTGCGCCTTGGGATCCTTTATATTAAAAATTGACATCCCAACACCTCCTACCCCCTAGGATAATTATTATACAAACCTTCATATTAAGAATCAACATCCCGACACCTTCAAAACCAATACATACACGCATTGGGATAATTAATATACAAACCTTCATTTTCAGAAAAAAAAACATCCCGACACCTCCTAACCCAATACAGACAAGCATTGGGATAATTATTATACAAACCTTCATATTCAGAATTAACATCCCAACACCTCCTAAGCCAACACAAACAAGCCCTGGGATAATTATCATATCGTTTTCTGTAAATATATTCAAAATATAAATGAAAAGTTTTAAACCAAATATTGTGTATTTCCAGTTGTATTGATATTTGCAAAATGAACTTTTCGTCACTTTATCGGCTTGACTATTTGACAAAACAGAACATTCGCGTTTGACTTAGTGTGTCGAAGCAACGACTTAGTATGTCGTGGCCACGAGATAGAAAAAAAATTCACGGCCCCCTCCATACTTCCGTAGTAAATTGCTTATAAATAGAATTTCGATATAAAGTACTGCACGCATCATCACAAAAAACCTAGATTTTCAAAAAATTAATGACAAGACTACACAAAAACAAAAATTTATTTAATTTATATTTTGTTTGTTGAGATGACTTCGAGGCTAGAAAAACATATAAAATGTGTTAATGAATTTTTTTCAGTCCGCATGCACCAAATGCATTATTACGTATGTGAATATAAATAAATCATCCTAATTCCGAATAAGAAGTTATCTTTTTCCGTTGGCGCTGTGTACTTTCACGATATCCCCCAAGTCACAAAATCGGTGTCTTTTTATGTGTTTTACGTCGTAAAAATAATAAAATTGTTATCCATTTTAAAAGATGGGATGTTGATAAACAGTGATCGTAAATGCAATGGAAATATGTGTGGGACATCCGCCATTCAAGGTTTATGGACAGAGTATATGATATCACTTCTATTATTTTTAAGAATAGAGAAACGTAAATCGTAGCTCATTTTGAGCGAAGCGCGCAACCGATTCATGTGAAAAATGTGCACGAAGTCCACGCAATAATCTTCCAATAATCTGTTAATTTCTGGTGTTATGTATTTTCTAGATGTAGTGCTATCGAATGTTGATGAAATTAAAATCTAAAATAAGCAATGAAGGGATATGGAGTAAAAGCAAATGAGACAAAATCTCCACAAATACGTGGGAAAACAAGCAATGGAACAACGCTTTTATTGTTGTTCTTCATTTTGAAGTCACCATGAGGCCTTCAACAATGAGCTACGCTCATACATTTGTACCTCATAGTAAGTTCAAGACGGCCCTTAGCACCGGTTTAAGCGGAATTCATTGCTGGATGTCTAGCACCGCTACATCCATGTTTATAATGTCAATGAACCTTCACTTGATTTTGTTCGAATAGCCAGTAAATAAGTGTTTTGTTATACCGAATCTAACCTTTTAAATACCGAAAATCAACTGAAAAAGAAATAGCAAAAAATGTGATTTCATCTTTTCCTTAAAATTTCACTCATACGGAACTGACATGCCCATTGACCAATGATCGTCGCCACTAAAAAGTCCTCGAAAAGTCATCACAGTTCTATTCACTGACCCTTTAACAGTTTTCGATCTAGTTCCCGGTTCTTGAACTGGTTTTTTGAATAATGGGAAGAAATATACTTCTTATGACTACGAATTTTACATAGACAGTTTTTGGAAAGGTATAATATATAGAGATTAATACATAGCCTTTTCCATATCAGCACGGTTATCATCCCGAGATATGGGTCGAGGGATGATGACCGTGCTGATATGGACAAGACCATGTCTTAATATGTTTGTCATATACTTCCAATTATGAGTTATCATCACACCCGGATATGGATATTTCAGAACGAGGCGGTCCGATATGACCTTATCACATTGAGCATATGATATGGACTATTAACTTCCAGCAATATCACCAATACAAAACAGAACATATTTTCGCTAAGTATGTAAAAATAAAAAAAATAACTAACTTGATTTGAGATATATACGAAATATACAGAAAACGATGTTAGAGACTGTATATATTGCGTAATTTTCCCCTAAGGCTGATACATAAGTACTGGTGTCCTGAGCGTAGCTTAACAATAAAATACATTAAATCAGTTTAATATTTTAAAATTGAGGTTGACCCAATATTAGATTAAGCACAGTATACATAGCTGTGCGCCAGAAAATCCTTGTTTACGAGTTTTCTGTGGGCTGTATGCGGATCCACAACTTGCTTTCAAAGCGGCATGTTTTATGTTCATATACTACCAAAACATTTATAATTTTGCGAATTCGTTGCAAATGATTGCTATACACATCTTAAAAGTTTTGATGAGTCCTGTTACTCGAAACCGTGTATTTTTCTAATGCAAAGTAATTTACTTGTGTGACAAAGAAAAACAACTCGCGAATACGTCCTTATTTCTGAATGAAAACGATACATTTTGACACTGATTCTTCATCGCATATTTCTAAGTCACTGTGTACATTTTCGTCTTTTAATTCACATTATTTTTGTCAATATTCAGAGATCTGTATTTTACTAGACTGTGGGATGAAAACTGAATGACTGTAGGCTTGCTTTACGAGCACTGTTGGAATTCTTAGCGAGCAATTGAGATAATTTCTCATACAAATATTACAAAATCACTGCTAAATTCTTTATAAAATTTACTTTTATTATCAAAAACGTCATGTTAGTGAAATATTCTATCAATGTAAAAAGACAGCAGTTACTACTAAAGTAATACATGTATACAATACATGTTCATGTGAGAATTTCTCATATGAATGCACTTAGTCATTTGCCTTTCTTGTTTTGTAAAAATCAAAGAATGAAATTATTTGTAGCTATAATGCATTTTTGCAATTGATGAGACTGTAGTTAGTCTAAAATGTTTAAAAGCATACTTTCCACTAAACAACATATTCTAATATATCACATCATTTGAAAACTAAGGAGTATCTCCCTCATGCAAAGCTCTGTCCTTAGCTGATTTTGGCTTTAAATTTAGATCACTTTGGTTATTTGTTCTCTATCAGTTTTTAAACATCTTTGAGTTTATGGTCTTCCAAACGTTTAGATTTTATCTGCACTGATGAGACATAAGTTGTCGAAATGCGCATATGCAGAAAGTAAATTCACAGTAACTTCGGTATTTAGTTATTTCTACATATGAAACAAAAGCATGAACATCTTTTGTTCATTTATATACAAAAAAGTGGCAAAATCTTAGGAACAATTTCAGGCTATATACTTAGTTTCAGTCTACAGACGTGTGTAAAATGGCACATTATGATATTATTCATGCAATCTTTATATATAAACAATACAATTGGTGTGTTTTGACCATTTATATGCGACAGTTGACTAAAACTTGCCAAGTTTAGCAATAATTTAAGGGATAAGTTTTATTGATGTATGATGTTTATATTATCTAAAAAATTGCCATTATTTGCAAATGTTGTAAAGCAAATATAATAAGCTTTCATTTGATACTTACTTTAAATGATATTTGTTTACTAAAAAATAATATGAGGCAAAAGAAAGAGAAAACTTAATCAAAAACGAAAATATTGAAAGATACATTAATTTCAGGGTTGGCAATCGCGTGATTAACGTCGGATACAGTAAACATTTTTAAAGGAAAATATGACCGCTTCAGCCATAGTTTTTGTACTGTACTCTCTGTTACGGAAATTGTATTAAAATCTTATAAGTGTAATATACGGACTGCTTAGAAATGTAAGAAAACATCTTTTTCCTCTCTGGATATTTTGTAATTATTAAAAAAGACAGCAGTTACTACTATAGCAATACATGTATACAAATACATTTTCATGTGAGAATTTCTCATATGAATGCACTATCAAAATTCAACATTTGCCTTTCTTGTTTTGTAATAATCAAATTATTTTTCTGGCCATCTGTATATAAATATTGCCCACATCTCCCGATTTTACTTGCCAAGTTTTCTTACAATCAACTTGATGAGTGCCCTGTGATCGTTTATATGTTGTATATTGGTACCCTTGTCAATCATCAGATGACAGTGTTTGTAAGAGTACTTTGCCTGATATACTTGTTGACGACCCCGCATCTATAACAAAAAAGATTAATGGATGTAGCGCTGTTCAACATTTAGCAAGTGAATTCCGCTCAAACCGGTGCCAGGGGCTGTCTTGAACTACTATGAGGTAGGAGTGTTTGGTCTTTGTTGAAGGTCTCATGGGGACTTCAAGGTGAAGAACAATAATGACAGCGTTGTTCCATTTGCTGAATCTTTCCATGTATTCATAGAGATATTGTCCCATGAACATTTACTCCATTTCCCTTTATTTGTTCATGTGATATTATCATCACGTTGTACCCTATGGGAAAACACATTCAAATGTCTTCTCCTCTGAAACTACCAGGCAAATTTAAACCATACTTTGTCACAATGGTCCTTAGTTGCTGTCTGTGAAAAATATGTTCGGTATGTCCGATCTGCATTACATCCAAGATGGCTTTCAGTGACAAACATATAGTTAAACATTGGACCTAATGGGGCATTCAAAGATTTTTTCTTCTATAGACGCAAAAACATTTTGATTAATTGATTAATTATTTAGAGTTTAACGTCCAGTGAGCAACATATTGAGCTATACCAAGACGAGAACAAGTTAATCAAATAAAAAATATATGAAAAAATATAAGAAAAAGAAGAAAGAAATAAAGGTTGAAAGGATAACTGGGGCAACGAGTTTTGATTGTCACTAGAAAAGAGGCGAAATGGGTAGGGGCAGGAAATTTAGCCATCTATGCGGCTGCAAGTGAGACTGCTCTTTAAGAAAAATATAGGAGAGTTCTTTATACTGCATAAAGCATGGCGTTTCTCCATACAGTTTGGCTACAATGGTTCGCCGTCGTGTTTACCATATTATGGCCTGACTACCCCGCATAGACAGGGCATTTCCATATACATACACAATCTGGGGAGGCGCCCCGCAGCAAGTCAGCATCTCATCCAAGATAGCCGCAAGCAGGTACTTTGTTTTACATTTAACTCTATGGGAAAACCTATTCAGACATCTCCTCTGAAGCTGCGTAGCCATTTGGAACCAAAATTATGTACAGTGGTCCTTTGATTGTTATCTTCAAAAAAGTTGGCCTTTGGTCTGCATCCAATCCAAAATACCGACCAGAAAGGAATATTTTAGCTTTCGATCATCAATGTCTATTAACAAACTTGAAAATGACACCCTTAAACATTGAATCATTTACATGTCTACAGAAATAAAATTAAATGTAATATCAGTTTTGAAATGGTCATATAGACAGGAACTAAATGAACTGCATCAATGAATATGAAAAAGAAAGGAAATGGGGTAAATGTCAAGGAGAGAAAATCCAATATCCAGGTTAAAACGACCCAAAACAAAACTGCTAGGGGTCACCATATGGTTTTCAACACAGTGAGGAACTTTTATTTAATATATTTTCACATTAATCATAAAAATGATAATGGTCTTAAAGTAACCGCTGTAAAAATTACTTCAAAATGAAGTCCGGTACAAATTAGCATTCAAACAGTGATTTGATATTACATTCTTTTTAAAAATGGTCGAAATAGCAATTTAATTCGCAAGATAATATTAAAACACTCGTAAATAATTCCCACAGTCCATCGGAAGGAAGACCCACAGAGCTAACTGGTCTACTCCGAAATCATCCCACAGTCTAGTAATGTAGATCTCTAAATATTGACGAAAATAACGTGAATTAAAAGACGAAAATTTTACACAGTGACATAGATATGCGGTAAAGAATTAGTGACAAAATGTACCGTTTTCCTTCAGAAATAAGGATGTATTCGCGAGTTGTGTTTCTTTGTCACACAAGTAAATTACTTTGCGTTAGGAAAAAGCACGGTTTCGAGTGACAGGTTTCATTAAAACTTTTAGGATGTGTAAAGTAATAATTTGCTAAAGTATTTGCAAAATTATAAATGTTTTGGTAGTATATGAACAACTAAATAAGACATAAAACATGCCGCTTTGAAAGCAAGTTGTGGTATTTTTTTTTTATATCCGCATACAGCCCACAGAAAACTCGTAAACTAGGATTTTTTTGGCGCACAGCTATGTATACTGTGTTAAACATAACATGACACAGGAAGTTTGAAGTGAATTTGTCTCCCTTCAATGTAAACATATAACTGAACATCTTTTTATAGATAAAAAACAAAAACAAAAAACAAAACAAAAACTGAACAATAATCTGAAATCTGAAATGTCTAGGGAATGAGGATTTATTTAATTTTGCAGCAGTATTTACTGGTGGGGTCGAATGTTTGTTTTAACTTGACTAGGGCCTTCGAGAACGTTGTATGTAAAAAAGGGAAACGCGGAATGTGTCAAATAGATTACGACCCAAAGGGGAGTAATAACAACTCGAAGCCACCATAAGATCTTCAAGGAACGGTGAGGAAACGCCACACCCAACGGCAGGTCGGAGTTGGCCCCTAAATAAAGAGTAATCAAGTTCAGCGAAATAAACATCATCCTAGACTCTCATAGACATAAAGTGAACTAACTAGAAAACAGACAAGGACACACAAAGGCTTAATAGATTTCCTGACTTAGGACAGGCGCAAACCTGCTGCGGCGGGGTTAAACTAGTTTTTTTGGATCCAAACCTTCCCCCTATAGCCAATGTGAGAAATCGTAACAACAGTAAAATTCAGTTGGCAACAGGACTGAGTCAATTGTTAAAAATGAAACTGAAAGAACTAAATATACGGACATAAACATGAAATCACAAGAGACTACTAACAGTTAACTGACATGCCAGTTCCAGACCCATTACCAACGGACAAATTAAGTTATGTAGCCCACTTTTCAAATCTTGTTTCTTCACTGTAGTGAGAATCCCAAAGTGCTCATACCGAATTTATTCAAGCAAATTTCGAAGTCAAGTTAGCTAATTGGTACGTTTTTGTATCCAAAAACCAATCGTGCATCAAGCCTTTATCAATTCAGACCAACTCTCAAGAGACGGTTGGTCTGTCTGAAATCCGTTACATCACACGGATATAGAATACGGAGACGGATATAAACCACAACCCGAAAATTACTTACGAGACTTACTTACCAGGGGAAGCAAACCCAAGCATAAGTGATCCACCAATAAACAATACCCTGGAAAAAAGTATATATTTATATATAGAAAACCTAAAACAAAGCAACAAATACTACCGTTGTGCTAAATCCAATCGGATACATACAATATTACCTAAATATAGACTTCAAAATGAACAAGTAAATAGCACATTAAAATATTAGTAGATATTTCGATACCTATACGGTTCTTCATCAAAAATTAAGCAAAAAGTAAAAATATAATCAAACAAAACCTATTTACAAGGACTAAACTACAAATATCTAAATAATGTATCGAGAGCTACATCTATGCTGTTGATGACAATTACTCTTACAATATTATAACTTTATTTGGCAAAAACAACGAAATTTTATGCAAATACTTGTATTTCGTTTTTCTTGAGTAGTACATTGTATATACATGTGGTTATTCATTCCTCCTTTTCCCCTGAATCATTTGCCCTGCAGTTGTGATTTTCACACGACAGCGAAAACAAATTTACTTGCAAATCATTTTTTTCATTGTCTTACATTGTATGCACAAGCTAACCGTAAGTGTATTATAATTTACTCCCGTTTTAAGTTGTCCAGCCGGACAATATTACTTAAAAATTTTCTTATGAATACGAAATAGTGCACAATGCTATGAAATGCTGTCATGAATATGATATATTAAAATGCAACAGGTAAGAAAAAATGTTATTTGCAGTATTTCTTCGTCCATTGGAACCTTTGTCCAAAGTGTCTTTTAAACATACAAAATCGTGCTGAAGTGTACAAAGAGAACTGAAGATATAATTTTGTTTGTTGAGAAATAATTTCTAAGCAAGACAGTGAAGAACATATTTACAGAAATAAAATTTGTTTGTTTTTGTGAAAAGATATCTAACTTACCATTAACTTCGAAATTGTTTCATTAAAAAAATGATTAAAAACGCCAAGGGCTTAATAAAACTTTGGACACTTCCACCCCTAGTAAGCCAAGTTCTCGAAGCACGGTTTAGGTAAGAAGATATCACACGTAATTGGTTCAGTCCTCTTGAATGTTTAGGCTGATCAAGAAAATGTAAACAAATTGATATTTTAAGAAAAACTGGATAATGTTTTGTCGCGGTCAGAGTAATCTTGAGGTATGTTTTTTTTATAATTTTTATTTGAACATACCTTAACCTAAACATTACCCAGCTTACAAGGGGTAATTTCTTTGCTTCAAAATGTCTGCCGCACTTTCAGGCATATCTAACAAGTATGATATTTATGCAGAAAATGCCCCATATTCCAGGTCGAGGATGGTACCTAAGGTACGAACTTCGGACTTTGCTGTTTTAAGGCGATTTGATTTGGGTTTTGTATTTTTTTAAGGTTATTCAATTTTTGGCGCCAAATATTCCCCCAGTTTTTATATCATAACAATACACAAAGCTAGTCAACATAATCGAAAAATGTATAATTTAAAGTATTAAATAGTGTATTGATTGCCTTAGAACGGCAAAATTTGAATTAAAAACATCATAAATGCCTAAATTGGAGGTACTGACATAATCCTTGGAAGCGTGCTCCATGTTTTATGACGTCGTGAATAGTTAAGCAATTCACTGATGTCAATAATGGCGTGTCGGCGGTGATTTGTTTGATCTTTTAGGGTGCTGAAGGGGAGAAAAGTAATGAAACACCAGTGATACCATTTTCGTCAAATTTGAGACACTAGTCCAAAAATGATGTATATCTCGCGATATATTGATGGGGTCAATTTAGCAAAAGATGATTATTTATGAAAAGAACAGCTTCAATGTATCTTTAAATGAGATTGATTTAGCATCTTTAATTTCATGAGCTTTTACGAGTGCCAGAAGAAATTCAGTCTCGTAGAATATAGAACAAATCTGCAAGTATTGTAGCACAATTCGTTCTCAATGGTATACTAACTTGTTGTGGATAAATAGCACCATATATACTAAAGATGGAATATACTAGTAATTAGTATAGACATCATGTTCATATGTTTTATTTTTTTTTTTTTTTTTTTTTTTTTTTTTTTATATATATCAGTTAATATGACCATTCAATTTTTTGTAAAAGTTGTCTAATTGGTCCAAATTTCTGACATTTGTTTTTGAAAAATATTGTTATGCTCCGAATACTGTTGAAAAATCATGTTAATAGGACTAGATGCGATCATATCTACAACGATGTTTTATTTACACAGTTTTGAGTGTTTTTTTTCGGATTTTCGAACTTTTCTGCTTTTATCGATTTAAAGATTCTCCAAATGGTTACTACGCCAAATATTTCTGCAACAATACATTTTTTGAAAATAGATAAAATCAAGAATTTATTTTCCATTTTTGTACCATGTTGATAACTTAATGCTTTTTTTTTTGTTGACATAATTTGCATGTATTAATACATGTATCTTGAAGAAGACCAGTTCTAAACGAACCGTTGCATTTGTAAGAAAATCAAGACAAATAATCTTAAAAAGGACATACTTACATCGTCAGTATTTTTGGCTTAACAATGCCATATTTATACGTCAAAAATCCCCATGATACGACCAGAAGTTGAAGAATTGCATTGGCAACAGTGTACAAAAGGTTCAAATGTTCTTGTTGTTCATCGCATGATGTCACCCGAGTTATTCTGGATGGATTATTCCTGTGCGTGAAATTCCGATCGAAATTTGCTGTGGAATTACTCGTCGTTGTATAATTTACAGCTGTACAAAGATGTGCATAAAAACCTCTGTTTATCAATACATATATGTATGAACTCCAACCAGCATGAACAACCCCAAAAAATAAGGCTTCAATTATCGACACGATAGTAAAAACAAGGAGTAAACATTCACGTTTTTGCATAGTTGACCATTAGTCTGAAAATATAAAAAAAAATTCATAAACAAAATCAGTTATTTTTTTTAAGTTTTCTTCTCAAATACATTCTAAATATTGAAAAGGAGAATGTCTGTCTGAACTTTAATTTCGAAACGTTATCTTTATTTATCCATCGCTAATGTTTTATCTTAACCACACAATATATATTATCATCGGCTAAATAGCTAACATCGTGAGTTATGCTGCAAGTAGAAATCTATTATACGGTAAGGCGAAGCCGCACCGTATGATAGATTTCTACTTGTAGCCTAACTCACAATGTTAGCTCTTTAGCCGATAATAATTTTTTTGTCTTCTGTGTACAGTTTCCACAAGTATTTTGTTCTATTGAAGATTATATCACAATATAATGTGTCACACGTATAAATATATCTCCGTATTTGTAAGCGTGCTAAAAATAGCCATTTACTGATTTTATGTAAAGATTGATTCAACACTACAAGGTGCTACACAAATACGTACGAGAAATATAATGTCGTTTTACAACGAACGAGAATTTGCCCGTGCACTTTTTGTTTCAATGTCACGAAAAATGACAAATAATTTTCCTCCAGCACGACTGCTTGTTAAACTAGAGGCTCACACGAGCCTGTATCGCTCACCTGGTGACTGGTTTTATTCACTGTCACGAAGAGACCACCCATTCATACTATAAATCAGTTCACCAGATATTACATTTTCAATCTTGGATGGGTTACAGACATAAAAATTACAAACTTGAAAGGGACCATCCAAAGACAATTATAACCAAACTTGGTTCCAATTGGCTCAGTAGTTTCAGAGGAGAAGACATTTGAATGCATTTCCCATAGGGTCTCTATATTAAACTATGTTCCACGCTGGCGGTCATCTTGTATGAGGTACGAAAGTCAAAATCACAACCTTTGAAGGGGACAAGCCAAGGACTATTGTGACCAAGTTTGGTTGAATTTGGCTTGGTAGTTTCAGAGGAGAAAATCTTTGGATGCATTTCCCATAGGGTTCCTATGTTAAACTATGTTCTCTACTGGCAGCCACCTTCAATGAGGTATGAACATAAAAATCACAAACTTTCAAGGGGACCATCTAAAGACTATTGTGATCAAGTTTTGTTCCAATTGGCTTAGTAGTTTCAGAGAAGAAAATCTTTGAATACATTTCCAATAGGATCCTATGTTAAACTATGTCCTGTGCTGACGACCATCTTGGATGAGCTACGAACATAAAAATCACAAACTTTAAAGGGAACCAGCTAAGGGCAATTGTATCTAAGTTTGGTTCCTATTTGCTTATGGTGGTTTCAGGAGAAAAGACCTTTGGATGTATTTCCCATAGGGTCCCTATGTTAAACTATGTTCCCCGCTGGCGACCATCTTGTATGAGGTATAACCACAAAAATCACAAACTGTAAAGGGGGCCACCTGAGGACTATTGTGTCAAAATTTGGACCACATTGGTTCAGTGGTTTCAGAGGAGAAGATCTTTGAATGCATTTCCCATAGGGTCCTATGTTAAACTATGTTCCCTAGTGGCGGCTATCTTGGATGAGATGCTGGACAGATGTAGAAATTGTAGTCCTGGAAAAGCTCAACACTTTTGTAATTTACATTTAACCTCTATCTCAAACACTTGAAATAAAAGTAAAAATGTTAAAAAATCGTGAAAATTCAAAGAAAAATGGGCCATACCTCCAATGTGGGTCGTCAGATTTTCTTCAAAATTGCAGGAAATGTGGATCTTACTATGCTGACCATTTTTGTTATTTAAACTTTACTTCTATCTTCTACCATTTTCAATATATGAGACTAAAAGTAACAAAAAGACGAAAATTTTACGGAAAAAGGGCAATAACTCCAAGATGGGTTATCGAATATTCTTCATAATTGCAGGGCGGGTAGATCTCATGATGCTGATCAATTTTCATTATATCAGATTTTTGATATCTGTAACGGTTTTCGAGTAATTTGCAAAAAACGGCGATTTACCCCTATGTTCTATTTTTAGTAACAGCGGCCATGTTGTTTGGTCTACGGACATAAAAATCATAACTTGAAAGACCATACCCTGGTAATGATACATCGGCAAACGAATACCGAAGCAAGAACGAGGAAAGGGTAAATTCTAAAATCATAAATCCAAAATCAGGGCAATTCACAGCAACACGAATTGAGACAGTATGACAAAGACAAAACAAATAAACAAAAATGAACAAGAACGATACAAAACTAAAGCACTAGCAGTGTGAACCCCTATAAAACTGAGGTATCATCAGGTGCTCCGGAAGGGTAAGCATGATCTGCTCCACGCGTGGCACCCGTCACACTGCCAGTGAAAAGTCCGGTTTTGTCACAGTCGGTGTTAGTCAGTCCGGTAACAAACTCTGGATCTACCCAAAGATATATGTTATCATTTGTGAAACAGAAACATTGTAATGGTCTGTCAAATCGTGGTGACGACCGTAAAACTTCTGTAGTGACAACTGCAACAGTGACTGAACATACCCTTGATGTATAAGTTTTTGAGACAGTAATTTCGCTCTGTTGACAAAATCGCTGTACAAACTACAGGCACGGCAATAGCGAATGAGTTGTGAAATGTACACGCCATATGCCGGAGAAGTGGGAATATTACTGCTCAAATACGGGAAGTTCACTATTGGAAAGTCGAAATCATCACGCTTGTCGTAATGTTTTGTTTTCAGACGTCCAGAGTTGTCAATGTAGAGGTATAGGTCAAGGTATGATGCTGATGATGGTGTACCAGTGGTCTATTTAATTTCGAGTTCATTTGGGTATATAAGATGAAGTTTATCCTTAAATTGAGGATTGTTCAATGAAAGAACATCATCTATATAACGGAAACTGAAATTAAAGGATTTGGCTAGTTTATTATCTTTTTTTCTGAACTAGCCCTTGTATGAACCTGGCTTCATACGAATAAAGAAATAAATCTGCTAAAAGTGGCGCACAATTAGTCCCCCATAGGTATTCCTACTGTCTGCTGGAAAACTTGCCCTCCAAATTCTACAAATATGTTATCAATCAAGAATTCCAGCATTGCAATGGCATCCTCCTCTGTATACTTTTTGTGTGAATCAGTGTGATGTTTAACAAAATAGGCCCCATCTTTACCTATAACTAAATATGAATATCTTCTTTCACCCTTTTTAGTATAGAAAGACTAATGTATTAAATCCCGGAGTTCTGACTTTAGCTTATCGTGTGGAAGAGTAGTATAGAGAGTAGAAAAATCAAAAGTTTTGACACTGTTGCAGTGGTTGAGATCAGTTGAAGATAGATATTCTAATAAATCTTTTGAGTTTTTGAGAATCCACATCTGATTCACTCCACTTGTTGAGTATACTTTATCACTATATATCTTTAGGCCATCTTTGACTGCAGTAAGTAATGAAGTGAGGAGCTTAGAAAGAGGTTTTGTTGTGCATTTGGCAGACCCAGCAATGTATCTCTGTTTGTAAGGGCATTTATGTAATTTGGGTACCCAGTAGATACAAGGCAGATTGTTGTTCTCTTCACTCAAACTGATACCAAAGGAAGACAATACTGATTTGTGATTGTTAAGTATATCCTCCCTTGGTATGGTGGAGAGTTTGTATGTGGGATTGCCAAATGAATTGTCAATGCCCATCTCCTTCATCAAGCAGTCAATGTAGTGTCTTTTGCAGATAAATGAGATGTTGTTTTGGGCCTTGTCGGCTGGTACGATGACATAATTGTCATGGAGGAAGGACAATGTTTTTTTCTACCTCGGGATCATCGAATATGCTTTTTGAATTGGGGCTCATGTTTGTCTTAAGGCGCCTCATTCGAGCTACAATCAATGACTTTATGGACCTGATCCAGTCGGACAGTGTTTCAACCTTTTCCTTCTCTCTCTTAGCCCATTGTTTGGCGTATTCCTCGACTGCGTCCATCAATATTTTAAAGTTATGTTTCCAAATGATTCAGGCCAAGTTTGGTTAGTATTGGTCTAGCAGTGTCAGAGGAGAAGATCTTTGAATAATAGTTAACGGACGGACGGACGACGGTCGCCGAATGATGGCAAAAGCTCACATGGCCTTTGGCCAGGTGAGTTAATAAAATCGGCAAACACGTTGCACGAAAATAACCCTGTGCAAGCCTCAAATAACCCACGTAGTTCTGTTGTTATACTCATCAACAAAGCAGTACAATAGTTTTTCGCGCGGAAATACTGTAGTTTGTAAGAATTGTATGAACCAATCACCGTTTACAAAAACCTCTACACAGAAGACAAAAAGTTATATCGACCCATCAGCGAAGATGGTGGTCTTTAATGCATTTCTTGGTCGATATAGCATCATATTGAACTAGTAAAAAGGCTACAATTGTTATATTATTAATTGAATTTGATGCACATTAAATGAAACACTTTTGCCATTTCTTCAGTCATGTACACTTTTCCATTATTAACATATTTCCTTTACTTAGTTGAGGGTGTTATGGCAGACTACCACACTCAGACAAAGAAAAAAAAATAAATATCACACGAGGACAAAAATATCACCCGAGACGAAGTCGAAGGTAATATTTTATTTGAGAGTGTAATATTTTTTGTCCGAGCGTCTAAAGGCAGTATGTTATTTATTATACTGAATGCTTTCAGCATTTTGAAATCTATTTTGGCCTGACTATCATAACACTATTAAAAGTACATTTGTAGGTAACAGTTTTTCAGGGAGTCTAATGTTGTCTCTGTCATTATTTTCCAAATTAGGGTTTGTTTCATTAACAGTGATTGGCAAACATAAACTAATTTATAAAATAAGCATTATCTAAATTCCACTATTTTCTTTTAACAGTTATTCAATACATAACATAAATAAATTAAAAACAGTAAACAAATTAATTAAATGTCATTGAATCTTCAACACCAATTGATGTTTGGCGTGTTATGGTAAAATAACACATATCTCTCATATCCAATCAAATCACTAGATTTTGCATGAAGCAGGGGTGTGATATTGATGTAGAGAGTGTGAAATAACACATGTCTTTCATCCAATGAAATTCTACTGAAATACATGATGATTCTTTACCAAACCCATCTGGGAGTTTTGAATTTGATTTTTCTTCTGTAGTGCGACAGTGTTTTACCAGCAGACTAGGCTCCTTGAGCTAGCCGGCAGTTTAGCGGCGAGCACTCCTTGACCCATCTTTCAAAATTACGTTTTGTTCCTCCATTTTCCTTTTCAAGATTGTGGTCATGGAGTTAGTAGTCTACCTGTATGGGTTTTATTGGTATTTTTATTATACTATAGGGAAACGGGACAGAGAAAGGGGGGTTTGGGTGCCCATAAACCGGTTTAAACCTACCGCTGGCTTTTGCTAGTGCCGGTACCAAGTCGGGCTGTCCCGAGTTCCTATCGTTGTTTACGTTTGTCTTTTGTTTTTTTTTTTTTTTATTGTGGGCTTTTCTTTTGCAGTTCCTATTTACTTTGTGGCATGTGGCTGTGTTTTTCGGCCATTGTAGGTGTTTCCTGTTTCTGTTTTATTCTACTAATTTAAAATTTTCTTTAATTAGTATTTTAATATGTTCTTGCATACATTTGCTACATTTCACAAATTGCGATTCATACACATTTATTTTGACCTGCCTATCTGAAATGAATACAAACAAGAAGATGAAGAACTTCTTAAGTATATTTCTGATTAACACTGTCGTTAATCAGTCAAATTTGTTATATGACAGGAAATCCACATTTCGCTTTAATATGCGTTAATCAATTTCCTCTATAAATTTTTTCATTTTTACTTGTTATAATACAATAATGGAAACTCTAAATGTTCTTTTTTTATGTAACAGGAACAAGAATTACATTTTGAGTTAATTTTTAGTAATTTAGTAACGTGCACTATCACCCATGCAATCTGCCGCTTTTGATATGCCGTTTCTGTGCAACCTCACATAATATAGTGGGTCATGCGATTATGTTCTGGCCAGTGGAATAGCTTGAAAAATATCTAATTAAATACATTTTAGACAGGTTTGTCTTCTCAGGCATATTTAACATATTTTCACGTTTTGTTCCATTTTTAGACTGCTATTACTTGTTTGTTTAATTATAACTTTTGGCTCTTTACTTTTCTGTGGGGTTAAGAATAAAGTGAGAAAAGTTAAATTTGGTCTATCTAAACGCGCATTGTCATACATATATTGAATCTTGACTTCAAAATATTGAGAAATAAGCCATCTTTTAGCCATCTTCGTGCAATCATGTTATCACATATCTTCCAAAAGCCCTGCAATATCACCAGACAACATCAAATATTCAAATTCAGATTGCTTAACGAAACAAATCTTACCTTCTTAAAACCTATCAAATATCGTTATAAAACCTTCAAATTAACACGCAAATCATTTGAGAGCTAATTTAACCTTATATTTAAAACATTTAAATGTGGTGGGAACTGAAGCAAATAATACAAGAAAATATGAACTGTACATTCTGTGAAAGTTTCATTGAATTTTACCAAGTGGTCTAGGAGAAGTTGTCACCACAAAGTGCGTACCTCTATGGCGGAAGGAATAACTGATGAACGGACAATGATCCCCTAAGCCGGGGGTATAAAAACAAATCTATAGCAACACACAAATCTAAAACATAAGTCATGGTGTATTTTATTTTCCGAATTTCAGCGTCAAACCACAACAAAAATATTTATTGTGGTTTTTCCAGCAGACGAAATTAGAACATGTAAACATCACTACATATAGACGGCCATTTTTATTTTGACGGCGATCCCGGACGATCCCGCCAAATTCAGTATGCTTTCAATAAATTGACTATGTTGCAATCATCGATTGTTTAAAAGCGTGGGAGGTCTATAGGAGTGCACTTAAGGACGTAGACCTAGGTTAAGGGACATTACTCTTAAAATCATGTATATGTTTTCATAAACATATTCTAAGCTTCTAAGTAACATAGATGATTTTAATTCTTTTTCACATAAATGCTTAAAATACACATGTACATGGATGAAACTGACTGATTCAAACGTCTTACTGATTTAAAGAGTTATCTCCCTTAACCCTGGGTCTACTACCTTAAGTTCTAATGGCATTTTGCTAAAGATGATTTAAGTTATTTAATGAAGAAATGAAAATAAAAACTGCAGAAAGATAATACTATGAAAGTACCATAATAAAAGTTCTTTTTATAATAACAGTTGCCAGTTTTGTCACTTTATATCTCAACCGTGTAATCCCAATATACAAAAAAATAAAAATCTTTATAGAATAAATAACCCAAAGTGCATGTCGAAAATGTAAAGCTAGGACTTGGCTTTGCATGATGATTGTAGACTCCTTAGACTGAAAAATCTCTATTTTATACATGTACTTTATATGCTAATAATTTTCTTGGATAGAGGCTTATCCTTGTTGCTTATCCAGTTGCTTGTCTTGTTTTCTGGTAGTATACAATGTCAAAACCTTGAAATGTATACACATACACATTATATGCATGTAGAACTGGTTTTCTCACTTTTGAGACACGGCAGTTCCTATTTTTAGCGGTGTGAGATTTCCTTGTCTTACACTAGTGCAAGACAAAAAAATCGGCACGTGCAGTTTACCGGCAAATATCGTGTTTTGCACATAAGGGTCTTATAGTCTACAACTGTCCTCATTAGTGGTCAAAAGTGTATTTAATCTACGTATTCTAAAATTGTTATATCATTTGAAGTAAAATTTCACAGGAAAATACAAGAAAATCGTCTTTTGAAATATGGCGCGCTCGGGTATACATTCCTGATTTTATGACGTTGCAAAAAGGGACGTAACTCCTTGTGTAAACAGACAAAAAGGGGGCGACATTTTTGTGTGGATTTTAGTATATTTTAGGGTAAATACAGTGAGAAATAAAATCAAACACCAGTGGAAGTGCGAGACAGGAGAATCTCAGACACCCTCGGGTAAGATTTCAATCATCTCGGACTCAGCAAGCTTCGTCCGAGACTGGAAATCTACATGGGTTGCACATCTTTTCCAATCCGGATTTGACTCGTCATTTAGACGAGGTCATCTGGGGTCAACCGGAGTAAAAATGACATCATCCAACGTCGGAGCAAGGGACTGATATTTTCTACCAACGAATCTTACGTTGTTATTCAACATATGGGTAAAAACTCGTTTTCAACTAACAAAGAAATCCACGAGGAACATTTCCAACCCACAAAAAACGAAATTTGAATGGAAATGAAGAAATTACTATCTTCGTCTATCAGCGTCTTGGAACCAGTTTTGTACCAGAATACTCCGTGTTTTGGTAAAATAATGAGCGATCCCGCAAATGCGCAATCGGTCTATTCTCCTGTCTCGCACTACCCCTGGTGTTAGATTCTTAATTTCTTTACTTGTAAAGGTGAAACTACGATCAGATTTTTGTGATTTAATAACCATTTTATTATACATGTATACAAATTCATACTGCGTGGCACGCATATAAAAATTGACTCCAATAGTCAAGTAATAAAAGCAAGTCGTGAACTGTGACACAATATGGCTCTAACACCGGTTTATGTAATTTAAAGTAGTTTGACGTTCCTGCACTGCTTTTGCATAAATTTTGTTTTAGTTAGCGTACATTTAGTTAATGAATCGAAAAGAATTTTACTTTATCTGCTCGAATGAGAACACTTTTGAAAATTTTAATTCATTCTACTTTTGTGTACCTAGATGAACATTTTAAGTTGGGCGGAACACTTAAATCGAATATGTGAAATAATATCATCTAAAATATCTTTTCCGTATATAATCAAAGAATAATTCCCAGCACATGTAAAACAGCTCTTATACAATATTTATATATTACCATACACAGATTACTGTAGTGCTGTTTGGGAAAGTAGTCCGGTTGGATAATGTTTTGCCCGGTTGAGAAAAATGTAAACAAATTTCTTATTATACCCCCGCTTTAACGGGCGGTATAAAGTGAACACGGTGTCATTTCGTCCGTTCGTTCGTTATTCCGTCCGCACTTGATGTACATACTTTGTGGCGAACATTTACCTTAACCTAAACATTACCCAGTCTAATAGGGGTGATGCATACTCAAAAATAGTAAGATAGAATTTGAAAACTTGAAACGAAGATGCAGGAATTATTCTTGATTGTGAAATTTCATTTCCGTCAAATTTTATGTTTTCGTCATTGAAATGGCTAGCAGTTACCAATAGAGTAAATTATCCAAAACGTATTTCAATGTAAAAATAGTAGATAAACTTGTTCCCGAATATTTATATCTACAAATGAAAAAGTTTATTAAGATCTACTTCGAAAAATGACATGTTTTGGCTTAGATCAAATACCAAGCTTTATAAAAGATGTTTTAAATTTTCAGTATTCAAGTAATGGATCTACCATTTAACATTTAAAACTGTAACAAACCTTGAATTATTCTTGAAATTTTAAATTTACTGATTTTAGTTCAATGAGCCAAGAACCCCATAAATCCCTCCGAAACTTAACTTAAACTCAGATTCCAGCCAAATTTTACTGAAAGCTTAAGGCATAACAGAGCTACCTTCGCAAATGAGAGTAAAAGCAAAATTTCCGAACAGTATTGTTAGGAGTAGAAAAAGCAGATTTGGTACAAAAAGCACCTGGAAAAACTGTAAACCATTATGATCCTGACTTGGTGCAGCATTCCAAAGGAAATGGTAGGGTAAACCAGTCAAATGGTGCGTAAAAGTATAACACGGATGTGGTTATAGTTATTTTATGTAAACGCAATTTTAATAAATTAAAAAATAATGATAAATTTATTACATTCATAAACAAGCTTTAATAAGAAACATAGGATGTACCTTTTAAAATAAAACACTGCACCTGTATAGACACTGAGCAATAATATACTTCTAAATATATGTATATTTATTTCTGACGTCACGGCACCAGACAGTATTAGAATCAGAAAAAGCACATCAGGTGAGGCGTCCATGTTCGCATTGCATTTCGGTAAAGCGTCTATTTTTTGCATTGCATGACGATCAACTCATTTGATTAATATGAGGTTACGACAATATCATTGCAAATTAACAAATTAACACTTACGATCGTGATTTTCATTTATTGATTTTTCCGCGATAACATTCTAAATAACATTAAATACTATTCTTTAAGCGTGCTGTTTGCATAATAAACACGAATTATTTTCTACATTAACACTTTAGGAAAGTTATTATACTGGTTTTGTCGGAATAAAAGACAAAGAAATCAGTTCGTTTGTTAAGTATGTCTTTTAGGCCATGGGCTGAAATTACTTTCCGTGCGCCCCCCCCCCCCCAACACTTATGATCCAAACCGATTTTTTGCAGTCCATTTGTATGCCCTCTTCAAAATATAACATGCTAACACGAATATAATATGCATGCATAGACAGTATAGGGCTACTTTTATAGTACACCACACAAATAATTCTTGTATTTTAGTTTTAACCTTAATTTCATTTTTTGAGCTCCATAATTTGTGTGTAGATAAGTTAGATGTACTGAAATTTGGTACCAAATTAAAGCTTTTTTAATATAATTTAGAATGAACACAAGTTTGGCCACTTTATGCCATTTTTATGATCTGGGGATGCAAACAATGTACCCCTCCCTTGCAAAAAATAGCGAAACTGGCGATTTTTAAGCAGTCAATTCCTTTCAGATAAATAAATCTCTTCATTGGATCTAGTTTTTATGCCTAATTTATCAGTTGTGATACAATGTTGAAAAATAAGACCATTGAAGTCCTTAAAAATTTTGATTTTCGGTATAAATTTTTTGAAAATGGAAATATTTTCACAATTTCGAATTTCTTTCTTCTGGATCGTACAAATTAGAACAAATAACTTATAATCGCCAATGGAATAATGATTTATGATATGTAAGCAACAAATCATGAGTCAGACTTATTGTTGGATCAGAAATGCCAAAATTAGCACCCCTCCCCCTTATTGGAAAATTTAAAATATTCAGGCTTTAAATGATAAAAAGATAAAGGTGATGACCAATGCAAATTATTGTGTGTATTTTACTAAAGTTGACATGCAGAAGCCCATTTAAGTAGATTCTAACCTTTTCAGGTGTCTTCTTTGGCCCTTCTGCTCGAAATTTTATGAAAAATGAGAATTTTCCGTTTTTCAAAATTATTGTTGTTTTGACTTGGAGATATAAATATTTCACGAATTTGAAATATAGCGTGGAAATGTTGATAGGATATCGTTTCATTATATCTAAACTATTAGAATACAAAAATACCAAAGTTACAAAAATTAACAGTAAATTTAGTTATGCTGTACGCGTGTTTCAAGGAGTGACCTCTCATCAGCAGCAATATAATCAAACAATATGGAAAGCCATAATCAAAAAATTGTAAATAAAGAAGTACTCATTACCAAAAATATCGAAATAGGAAGCCAAATCCAGTACTAAGGACATCCACCGAGTGCCATACAAGGAATGAAGCCGTAGTATTTCTAAAGGGTTAGAATTTTGATAAAACGGTAAATTTCTATAAATCGCTAGGTAAATTTTTGTGCCAGACAAGTCTGACTATTGGACTGGTGAATACACTCGGGGACCTCTGGTCCATCAGCAGTGGCATCGGTCCAATGGTTTCAAAATACAAAAATACCAAAGTTGCAAAAATGAACAGTAAATTTAGTTATGCTGTACACGTGTTTCAAGGAGTGACCTCTCATCAGCAGCAATATAATCAAACAATATGGAAAGCCATAATCAAAAAATTGTAAACAAAGAAGTACTCATTACCAAAAATATCGAAATAGGAAGCCGAATCCAGTACTAAAGACATCCACCGAGTGCCATACACGGAATGAAGCCGTAGAAAGTATGCTTTTGAACATTTTAGACTAACTAAACTCTCGTGAATTGCAAACATATTACCCCTCAACCATCAAAAAAAGAAAAGTTCAACACAGAAACTCCCATATATCACAAATAAGATCATGTACTTGGTTTATTGGCAGTTATACAACAATTAAATTTTAATTTTGTAAAATTCCAAAATACTGAAAAATCCCAATTTTAACGAAAATCGCCCAAAATATTCAATTTTGCCCATTTTTGCCTTAATATTGCATATTGCGATATATCAAATGCTTTCTTTAAAAGAAGGTAAAATATCTGTATGTTTTGTTCAAATATGTACAGACAGGCAAATTTTGGGGATATTGAAACATCATTTTGTTGTGGTTTGTCTAAAATATCCGGGATTTAGAGTTACATTGAACATTCGTAGTTTTTCTAAACATTGTTATAAGATAATTTATATATCGGTTAGAACAATGAATTGGCATAACTGGCGATAAATTCTCAAGAATTGCAAAATATAACTATTTAAAAGAGAATTTTGGACACATCTTAAATGATGAAAATTCCCATTTTTTATCAATTTTTACAAAAAATTGAGTTGAATTTGACAAGTCGGACTTAAAATGACAAATCATGATACAATTAATTCAACATTTCTAAATGTAATGCAGGCTTTGCGTGTTTTTGGTTATTTTTATGCGAATATAGACAAAAAGTTGACTATTTTAGGGCAAATTTGTTGGGGTAGGGGCAAGATTTTCGGTATTTAGAGTCACAATAAACACCACTTGTTTTCCTTGAATCTAAGTAAAGCTAATAATATGGGCTATCATTCTATACCTTTTTTCATAACTGAGAGGTACCAATCAACAATTTGAAGCAATTAAAAGAAAAATTTTTTTTATCAAAAACGAAATTTTCCAAAATTCTAAAAAAAAGGGGCCTGTTCCACTATTGTGAGCGGGTTATGCTCATTTTAACATATTTAATTTTGAAGAGGGGACATAGAAGGACCGAAAAATATGGGTAGGGTTCATAAGTGGGGGAGGGGTGCTCGGGGGTTGTTCCAGCCCATGGACTACTTCCTATAGATCAAGAGAACCGCAATTGTTGAATTATATTGTGAATTTTGTTTGGTTACCGTTACGAATTTGAAGCTAGGAAATTCTGGTTAATCAACAAACAATATATACTTTTCATTGTCTGGGTAAAAGAATACTGACATCAGACTAGCTTTGTGTAAAGCTGTACAGCATCTTAGTTTAAATAGTATAAAGCAAAACAAATTAAGCCTCGATGCTCAAAATATTGTTTACGTAAAAAGGCAAAAGAGTATAAAGAACTAGAGGATCGAGTTAGTCTGAAATGATAAGCTGTCTTTTCTAAAATAGTGCCTTTTGCCGAAATACTTAATAGAAAACTCTTTCCGCCATACCTGAGAGAGAAGGGTTTGAAAAATGACAATTTTTTAAAGAATGTCATTTGAAAGTTTTATTTAAAGTTCGATGTCATAAAAGTTCTCGGATTTCGGGGGCATCTTGAATGACTGGATTTTTTTGTGTCATATAAAATGATTTAATTTTAGATGACGTCATAACGTCAAATAATTATTTTTGACATTTTTGTAAAGAACTTGCAGGTCACCATGTATAAATACATCAAGCTTGATAACTGAAACATTCGGAAGCATGGAAGGGAAATGTGAAATTCCGAAATAAAAGTACCTAAAATGGAAGATTTCTTAGTTCTATATTTGCCAGTGTTGATGATTAATATATCATCAATACAACACTTGGAAATCCAAAACCAAGGAAGTGATACTTCCATACAAACACCATTACAAAACAAAATATTTAAAAGAAAATGAATAACTTAAAGTGCAGTAAAGATAACCGCAAAATCTAAAAACGAGGCTGGTCCGAAGGTGATACTCCTTGGTTTTGAAATTTTGATTTTTTGTAAGCATATTTTATTGTCTACATTAGTACTTGGATTGAACAAAAGATATTCCAACTTGTGAGGTTTTTCCAAACAATATATTGATCCAAGTAAACAAAATGACAAAAGAAATATTATATTTTATCCATTAAGTACAGCTATTTGTAAGAACCAGGCAGGGGGTGGTTCATGGCCCCTCAAAATTTTAAAATATATTGAAGTTAAACATATATGAGTATAAAATGAAATATTTTACAATTATTTTTTCTACATTATGCATCATTGCCATAGTAATCATTCACAAATTTTGGCCGATAACCAGGCCAAGAAATAGCTGAAAAAAATAAAGAAAATGACATTTTTTTTTATTTTCATCAGTTTAAAACACAAGAATTATATTTTTAAGACCATATAGTTTTCAGTTAGCCCATGACTACTCATAAAATCTTATTTTTTTCCGCCATATTGAATTTTGCTCAAATTGACCATTTTTCTTGACAATTAGTGAAAAGGTCCCTCACTGTGTTGAAGACCGTCCGGTGACCCCTAGATGCTTTTTTTTGGGTAGTTTTAACCTGGAGATGGGATGTTGTTTCCTTGACATTTACCCTATTTCCTTACTTTTTCATAGTCTAAGTTATGAATTTCTCGGAAATGCCAAATTTTTTTTTCAAATTTTTTGGTGGACATGGAAACATAAAAAGGGAGGATTTCAAATAGAATTATAAATAAATAGCCCAAACCACAAACTATTTAATTGCTTTTAAGTAGTCTAACATATGTTTTCTTGTTTTTTACTTTAAGGGGTATAAATAAAGAAAAGCAACCCCCCCTGTTTTTTTTCCATACAATAGGTTTATGGCCTTAGCAACCAGCCTTTGTCTCTTGTTTTAATTATTGTTTTTCTGGTGCAGTTTGCTTGTGGATTGTGGCATGTGATTGTAGTTCCTGGTCATTGTAGGTGTTTGCTGTTTTCCTGTTTTTGTAATCTTATTCCAAAATTTAAGTTTGAAAACGGTATATTCAGCTGTTAGTTTTTTCTTGTGAACAGTGAGATATTTGTTTTCTTATTCTTTTCCAAGACAGAGAGATTATAATGAAATTCTACAATATTATTTACACAGCAATAGTGTATAAGTCCAAGAAAAACGCTTTTCTTGCTTTGATAATGGATAAACGAACTAAGCAACCAGCCTTTTATTGTTATTTTAATAAGGAAATGGTTAATTAAGCTCCTTACCTTGTCTCACAAAGAAGTCCAGTATAATTTGTTTTAGCTCACTTGACCAGAGGGTCAGTGTGGGCTTTTGCCATCATTTGGCGTCCGTCTTCCTTCTGTTAGATTTTCACATTTTGATCCTCTATTTAGTTTAAACTTATTTTATTGAATATAATACATACATATACATGAAATTCATACATACAATTAATCAAGACTAGGATTCGGAAACAAGCCTAAGCTTATATTAATCCGTCTCCTGTAATTACATGACATATTTAACAAGGAGTAAGTTACATGCTCAGATATAGATATGACACACTGATAATTCCAATACATTGTATAAATTAAATTAAATTATAAATGCAAAAGAGAGTTATGGATAAACATATTGAGAAGAAACAATACAAAGAAGAATACATTGAATTGAAAGAAGAACAAAACATGAATACAGTATTATGTAAAAATAGAAAAACAAAAAGAGAAAATTAAATTTGATGAAAGCTGCTTGAAATAAATTTCTACGCATCCACAAAACCTTTACTTTTTAGATTAAAAGATTGCGCCTTCAGAAACAGTTCTGTATTTTGTTCTAGGGTCAGAGCATCGGATCCAAAAAGGAGTAGTTTAAAATTAGGTTGCACTTGGAAATTCAAAGTAAAAATTGTTGTTTGACGAAGATTTGAGTATTTATGACAATGGAGTAAGAAATGATTTTTGGTTTCTGGGTGACCACATGAACAATTAGGACTGTCGACCAGATTTCGCCCGAACAGGTGCTCATTCAATGAACTGCTATTCATGCGCAGCCTGGCGTGTAAGATTTGACCAATTCTACTACCAGCGTTATAGTATGACGGACGTTTGTCAGAACGAACATTTAGACGCGCTTTAGAAATATTTAGTGAAGATGAATTTCGAGTATTTGCCGGCAGGTTATTCCACAGCTTACAGGGCTCTACATTAAGGCTTGTCCGACTTGTCCCTACCAGTCCAAATTGGTATTGGACAAGTAAAATTAAGAACTACTTGCCCGAAGGACAAGTGAAAAATTCAAATAAACTGAATTTTTGCACTGTTTGGACAAGTAATAATTCATTTTGGACAAGTAAATTTTAAAATTTTACGAAAGGATATGGAGTAAATGAACATGAGACCATAACACATATGTTAACTTCAACTGTAATAATTTTAATGAGCTGTATGGCCATTTCAGAAATTTATTCCTCATTAGCAGCACTAGAACCCAAACAAAGGAAATCCATAATTTCAAAAAATGCTAAAATGCATAAAACCAAAAGTTTACTTGTCCAATGGACAAATCAAAATAAAAGTTAATGTAGAGGCCTGGCTTAATTGCTGACGACAAGAAGTAATTTGAATATAAGGACGATCTAGTACGAATTTCGGTTATATTATTTGACTGACGTATAAAATGGTGATGAAGGTTGGACCTAGTATTAGGAAGTAATTTATACAAATACTCTGGGGTTTCCCATTCACCAGTTTATACATCATAATAAGTTTATGTTTTTTTTCTACGATCAGATAATGCATCCAATCCCGTCTCTTCGTATGGATTATCGAGTGAAGTTAATTTTGTTCCTCCGGTAACGATTCTCATTGCTTCTATCTGAACACTCTCAATTTTATTACTAAGTATCTGAGTCCCACTGTCCCATACAATGTCACCGTATTCTAAGATTGGTCTAATGAAGGAGAAATACATTTTTTTCCTAAAGTAAATCTATCAAGTATTGTACGGACGCGTCGCAAGGCATTGACTCGAGAGAATGCCTTCTTAAAAATATGGTCAATATGTTGGTGCCATGGCCCGTCGTCAGAAAAGAATAAACCAAGGTGTTTGTGGCAAAGTGCTTCTTGGATATTAAAGTTATTCATTTGTAAAGGCGGATGCACTTTTCGAATATTTTTACGTGACACCAACATTGTTTCGGTTTTTTGAGGATTAAATCTAACAAGCCAGCGAGAAGCCCATCGATGATTTTTCAATATCATTATTTAAAATATCTGCCGCGTGATCCGGAGTATCTACAATTACATAAAGACTTGTGTCGTCTGCAAATAACTTAATACACGCATTGATCTCGTCGACGATATCATTAATAAATAAGATAAACAAAAGAGGACCAAGTATTGATCCCTGTGGAACACCGGCCTTCACCGGTTTCCATTCAGAAAAACGTCCGTTAAGCACAACAAGTTGACATCTTCCAGATAGATAACTATTAAACCAATCGAGAAGGCGTCCTGTAATACCGTACTGTTTCAATTCAAATAGCAGACCTCTATGCCAAACCCGGTCAAATTCTTTGGAAATGTCACAGAAAACGACCCTTATTTCTTTGCCATCGTCCAACGCCTTGCCGAAAGAATTTGAGATGTCAATTAATTGGTTAATCGCTGAGTCGCCCTGTGTAAATCCGGATTTGTGTCGAGTTATAATTTTATTTTCCAAAGAATGCATTTATTTTATTAATTTCGAAATGTAATCCAGACCACCTGTTTAAGTGCCCACATCTCACTATTTTATAACGCCAAATTTTCTTACATTCGATTTGATGAGTGCCCTGTGTTTGTCTATATGTTGTAGTTGTCCACTAGCTTAAGACACTAGTGCTTTTGTCGGGCAAAGGATGACAGTGATTGTAAGAGCACTTTGCCAGTTTAATTGATGTTTGTTGACAATCCCGCACCCATGACCAAGAAAGACATGGATGTAGCGTTGCTCGACAATTAGCAAAGAATTCCGCTTAAACCGGTGCTAGGGGCCGTCTTGAACTTACTATGAGGTATGAGCAAAGCTCATTGTTGAAGGCCTCATAGTGACTTCAAGATGAAGAACAACAATAAAAGTGTTGTTCCTTTGCTTGTTTTTTACCATGTATTTGTAGAGACTTTGTCTCATGTGCATTTACTCCATATCCTTTTATTAACCATGGACATGTTTGTAAATACAACGTTCCATACACTTAGATATAATGCTAAGTAATGAAATAGGTCGATAGTTTTTCACTGGCATTGCCATTTTTGAAGACAGGAGTTACATTTGCTCTCTTCCATGTAGAAGGGAAGCACGATTTACTAAGTGACAAATTAAAAAAGCTTACATAACGGTTTTTTAAGCTCAGTGGAAGCCATCTTTAAGAGTCATGGACTTACAAGATCTGGACCGGAAGCCTTGCCAGTATCAAGAATCTACAGCCGCACCCAAGATGGCTTCTGAGAAGTCCAAAACAATCTTATCTATCTCATCTGAGGAAAATATACTTTGCCAGTCAATTTCAGATAAAAGTCGCTTGTATTTATCATAGTCTGCTCTGTCATACAACCATATCTTGCGTTTGAATGAACTATGTGTTGGTTTGGGAGAGTTGAAAATACCAATTACAGGACAGTGATATCTAATCTGATCTAACAAAGGAGGCCCCACCCCGGTATACGGTATGAAATCAGTACAACTAGTTAAAATCCATATCTCGCTATTACTTTGAGGTGGAATATAAAATGTTCCATATAAAATCTTTTTGTTACGTAACTTCACCTGTAACCAAATGACCTCTAGGTCTTGTGTTTCTACGTCACAGCGCCTAACAGCATTTATATTGTCTTTAATATAAATGATGACCCCTCCCCCTCTTTGATCTCCATCCCTTTCTCTACGGAATGGCTTTTGGAAATTTAATAGTTCTACGGAATCATCAGAATCAGAAGTTATTAACTGATAGAATATCAAAATCACAGTATTCAGCTGAAATAAGGTCCAACTTCGGTAGTAAACTTGAATATTTAAATGGAGGAAGGATACAGAATTAGAAAACGTCTCATAAATATACAAAAATTCAGATGAACAATCAGAAATTGAACTTTCATCATCCAGATCGGTTGGGCCGGGGTTAAATTCAAGGCCTGATATTAGCAGTTATATCTCTATAATAATTAACAGGACGAAGCTCATTATAATATAATCGTTATGATTACGATTATGATAATTAAAAGTCGTGTGGACTGATTTTTCTGAAACACACACACTATTTACAAAGAAATGGATTAAAACTAGTAAAGGAAGTGCATCTGATTGGTAAAATGCAAAACAGTTTCCGCAATAAACGTCAAAAAGTGACAATGTCCGTGTTCTATAGTGATTAAAGGAAACATGAAATAAACCCACTCTCATCCTGTACTGCTCTATGCCAATACCCATAATTAAGTCACACCCTGTGGATAGTGAATGCCGTACAGGTAATGAGAATGGGCTTAATACATTAAAACATATTGGATACATTGTAAATCATAATATGGTGCAAAATCAAGAAGAATATACAAGGTAATATGCAGCATTTCATCAAAGTAAGGTAATAAAACATGTAAACTGTATAAAGAAGCAAAAATAAAATAGTATAAATGATTTTCAAATGAAAAAAATTGTTTAACAATGTGAAATAACATAAGTAGATATGTGTGTGAAATATGTGAATCAATCACAATTATTTTCTTAATTAGTTTTATTTTACTTACATAATATCAATTTGCAAACATCAAACAAAACGGTTTGACAGGTGTATCATTATTTACAAACATGTAAAAGATTATTTTTTTTTAAATTACTACTGACCGAGTGACGTTTCAAATCAATCCAACCAACTGTAAACAGTGGATAATGAATATGCATTACAGAGATACGTTTCGTTAACTGATCTATAAACACTTCATATATCACTCTATGATTTGTCATGGTGTTGTAGTGGAGAGTCCCATGTACAGCAGCACATGTGGCACTGGATTCAAGCTGTACATGCGAGTCTTCACCACATCATATACTATGAATAACCTGAAGTGAAAGGAAAGGTATGTGTCACTAGCCAATCAAAATGTGGCATTACAATAAACAGTACGCCTGAGTGACTAAAACTACGTTCAATAGGCAAGAAAAAAAATACACCGACAATAGGCTAAAAAATACACCGGCATATAGTAATACGAACACATGCATTAAACAAAACAGATTAGTTGAAAAATAAGTTTCTGCTTTTAGAGAATTTAAATATATGATCATTTATTTGAACATTAAGCAATAACCATGTTCCTTAAATTCAACACTAAACACACTGTATTTGGTTTAGTTCATTCAATGGGTTACTACAGTTGCAAAATGGCAGTACCATCGGTACGCCGAGTGTCCGCAGATGTAGCACCGCCGTTTTCTATTCTTACACAGGAAACAGGAGACTCATAGCTTGTGGAAGCCGATCGCTGACATAGTTTTTAAATGCAGACTCGGTATTTATTGGCACTATTTTGTCTGTATTGTCTTTGATGAAGATCTTGCCATCAACAGTCCACGTCTGTCGTATAAAATGTTTGTTTTTTAGTTGGCGAGCTTTATAGGCTAAAATACTTCTAGTTTTTGCAAGGTCTTCATTAATTAGAACGTGTTTATAGTTTTCATTTTGCTTCAGTAATTTACTAGATTTAGGGTTCCTCTTTTTGGTCATGGGATCTTTAAGGCGCACAATAATTTGACGAGGTGGTAAAGGCCTATTAAACTTGTCTTTCCTTACAGGATTTACCACACGGTGGGATCTGACAATATCACCATCCTGATAGTCACTGTCTATACTTTTCACAATATCAACCACAATATCAGTAGTGAATTCAGGATTGTTTTCAGGAATGCCACTTACCCTCATTAGCTCCCTTCGCCCATACTGCTCAAGACTATCAATATCATCTTTTAATTTTATGTTCTCAGCAGTCAGACGATCTATGTGATTTATATACGGCTGTAAGGCAGATTTAACAGCATTTTCAACTTCATGTTTGATTGTATCTGACATAGAAGCCTTTATTTCATCATGAATTACAGTTTTAAGTTGTTGTACAAAGTTTTGTAAATCACTCTCTTGAAGGGCGAACGTAGTTGGTGGAGGCGAACTTAAGGGTTGGTGGTAAACAGATTGTGAAGGTTGAAAATGTTGAGGCTGAATTTGGGGTATAACATGCACATCCATTCTTGGAATGTCAGACGAGGTAGTTGTGGACCCTGGATTTGCCACGATACACGGTTTTTTGACGTTTTGATCGTTTTCAGGAGAAGGAGTAAGATTGTTGAATTTCCGTATTCTATTGTCTGGCGTAAACATGGATTATGATAATAATAAGTTACAAACACTAATTTATTTATGATTTATGTCTGGTTTGTTTACGTACTAGATAATGACATTGTTATTGTTGTTGATCTGTGCTCACATAGGTGACAGTCTGACAGTTTGACATTCAAGAAAAGTACCACAAAAACTATTTCACTCATATAGAGGAATCGTTTGTGACAGGACAGCCTATCTACGTTGTAGTAGGTAGATATATAGCCAGTAAAAATCGACTGAGCTAACGGAATATTTCTTTAGCTCATTCGGTTAGGTGGCTGGCTGAAGTGCTAGAGGTCCCGGGTTCGATCCCCGGAGGTGACCGTTGCAATTTTGTAAGGAGATTCATGCTCTCCGGTTACACGTTTAAGTCCCATCTGATAAATAACTTTCCATTGACAGCATTGTGATGTTCAATATTTCACATATTGGTGTATTGAAAAGTCATTTTTAGTGAAATTTCCCGGAGAGGAAAAAATCCCATGTTTGAATATTTCCAAAGCATGCGCAAAAAGAAGGAAAAAAACTATTTGAAATGTACGGAAGGTTTTCATTTCAATTCGATAAAATAAAAC
This sequence comes from Modiolus philippinarum, assembly GCA_002080025.1. NCBI lineage: Eukaryota > Metazoa > Mollusca > Bivalvia > Mytilida > Modiolidae > Modiolus > Modiolus philippinarum. Next base: position 14,290 of record MJUU01069496.1, on the reverse strand, counting down.
AAGGCCGGCAGCACGGAACGAATTTTCTACATTGGACCCTGTGGAGAAATCACATTTTCATCTTCTGCTCTGGAACCGCTGAAGCCAGTTTAACCAAACTTTACAGAAATGATAATTGTAGGACTTTTACAAAAATTGCAGAATTCGTTTCCACGGAAACATCGCTGATAGTGCAAACATAGATGAACATTGGACCCTTGGATACATCATCCTTTTCATCATCGGCTCTGATCACTAATATTCCTCATTTTCTTCTAATTTGATGAAAAACATGGCAACCAGCACTTTACATGAAAATCATCATTTTCAGAAATTACTCTGAAACCATTGAAGCAAGTATAACTTAACTGTATTGGAAAAATGTATGGAAGATCCTTTACAAAGATAACTCAATGAAGTTCGATATGAACATGGCTGCCAGTGGAATAGACTCCATTAAAACGATTTTTTTTTTGTTATCAGCATTTGCATGACTTAGAAACATTTTGTCAGGTGAGCTAAACAGGCTCAGTCTCAGATCCTATAGTTTATCTTATTCGTCAATCTAATATAGAGATATTTTTTAAAACATAGAATGCAGCCACAGCCTGCTAAGCTCATCTCGTTTGAGCAACATTGTCACATGTTAAACATTTCAGTAAACAGAAAAAGATTATAATTATTCTTTTTAACAGATTCGTTCCTGCATAAAATGTAGGTCACAGACTGCATCTAAAGCAATCACTGCAGCTGTCATCCACAAATGCATAATACATACCAATATGTTTGATGTTGGACATTTCAGTAAGCAGGAATTGGCTTTAACCATTCTACCTAACCAAGTCTCTTGAATGTAGGTCTTGATCACAGTCAGCATCCGAAACATGCATTGTTATTGTCCCAAAATGCATCATACATACCAATTTGGTTGATGTGGGACAAGTCATTAAGCGGGAATTGACTGTAACCATTCTACCCAAACAAATTGCTCATGTGTAAAATGTAGGTCACAGAAAGCGTCCTAAGCAATCATTGCTGTTGTTTTCCGAAAATGCGTCACACATACCAATATGGTTGATGTGGGACATGCCAGTAAGCGGGAATGCTTGACCATTCTACCTAACCAAATTACTCATGCTTAATAAACAGAATTCCACTAGCTGGCGCCCAAACCGGTGCTAGGAAACGTCATGAAGCTACTATGAAGTATGAGCAAAGCGCATTTTTGAAGGCCTTATGGTGACTTCGAAATGAAGAGCAACAATAGGGCCTGTAAGTCTCGTACAATTTTGTAACTTCCGGGACCAAAAAACTGTACCCGGAAGTTACATTTTAAACAAAGATATATGACGTTTCAAACAAAAATTTGAACGTCACAATCCTCAGGCGTCATGTTTCGGCGGGAAACGTTTTCAAATTGCCGGTTTATCGTGGATTCTCGTGAGTCACATGACGAGACTTACAGACCCTATAAAAACGTTTCTCCGTTTCTTAGTTCCACCATGTTTTTAAGATACTTTGTCTTATGTGCATTTACTACATATTATTGCATTATGTTTTGGTTCTTCATCATTCTGTCAATCATTTAACAGTTTTTACAACCGTGAAATGTACATTGTCTACAAATACAGAATAAATACAACTGAATTTGTTTTTTGTTTAAATTGCATGTATACAATCCACAATATAAAAATTGACTCACTAGCACAATAGTACTAGTTTAGGTTTGACATTTCTGCACTGGGCATTGTTATATAATTATATTTGTATTAGAAACATATGTGACTGATATTAATTTAAAGAGTGCTGTTTATGAGAACTCATAACTTGTTGCAATAATTATAAGAGTGTGTATGAAAATGTACATTTTATCACAAAAACTATCATATATATGAAAGGTTGCATTTTTCTCTCTGCAACCAATTTAAACATAAAATGAGTATCAATTTCTGATTACACAGCGTATCAAGAAGGACATAATTCTTCATCATTGTCATAAATATATTCTAAGCTTCTAGGTAACATTGATGATTTTATTTCTTTTTCAATTCAGTTCTTTGAAAGCATGGATGAATCTGTATCAAACGCCTTACTGATTTAAAGGGTTATCTCCCTTAATCTAGGTCTACCTCATTAAATGTAGCGTTCGTATGAGGTCGCGATTCTTAAGTATGCTGCCGAATGAACCGAAAGGAAAACTTGTTACTAGTTGGCATGCTAAAGATCGCGTTCCCATTCACACTGCTTTAAGAAGAAAGCTTTAATGCAATCGTCAAAATTGAAGCACAACTTCATTTTGCAAAAGATTTATAAATACTCACTTGTAGTTATTTTAGTGTGCTAGCACTGTCTAAAATTCGTTGTCGAAATATTCAAAATTCTCTCAAATAACATTTTCATAGTCATTTTTGCTTGACTGATTCGCTGAAAAAGCTAAACAGTATATCCATGTGCCCAAGTTGTTCTAATGCACAAATATTACATTTTCCTAACCAACTCATCATAGCCTTTGGCAGAAATGAAACATGTCCTCTTTATTACAGTGCATAAATATAGATTACACCACAAGATCCGGTTCATTACCATTTTTATCCACTACAGATAGTTGAATTTTAAAATTTTAATCGCGAGGCTTGCCGAGCATTTTAAAATTTCAAAATTTAACTATCGAGAGTGGATAAAATGTGGTAATAATCGGGATAAAGTGGTGTAATCTTTTTCTCGAAAGATTAACGATAAACACTGAGAATTGTATTCCGAATAGATTTGGCGGGAAATATTTGCACGGGTTGACATATTATTAGAGAAAGAAAATTAAGCACAACAGATTGCGAAAAGTAGTTCATTCAACGAATGCCTTGTCCATTCCACAAGTGGTCAATAAATTACTACTGAATACTTTTAAGCAGCAAAAAACCATCATGGCAATTTTATTGTTAATTGATTTCCCTCCGATTATCGATTCTTAGGTCTATTTGTATCGAAACAAATGTTAATCCTTTCATTTGCTTAGATGTATCACACATCGGTGTAAGTTTCACGCATGCACATTATAAATATCGGTCAGAAAAGACAATAATTTTGTATTAAAATGTGTATAGGATGTCCATCATAGTAGCTTGTATGGTGTGATAGAGTTAAAGATAAACTGAGGTCCTGTAATCTTTAACACACTTGAAAATATAATTTTTGCTTGATAGAAATCCTGCATGGGAACAGGGGAATTTTAGTACAAGATGATTGTTATAAGGTACGTCCTTATAAGTTATTTGAAAGTTCATATAGAATAGGCAAATACTTGCTTTCACCAGCCACTGGGTCGATGCCACTGCTGGTGAACTGTAAGTCCCAGAGGGTATTCACCAGCCCAGGAGTCAGTACTTTGGTGCTGACCCGAAAGCCGATTTTATTTGGAACCTTGCAATATCTAAATTTTTGTAATTTTTTTTTAAAACTAAGGAGTATCTCCCTCATGCAAAGCTCTGTTCTTAGCTGATTTTGGCCTTACATTTAGATCATATTGGTTATTTGGTTTCTATCAGTTTTTGAAGATCGTTGAATGTTTGGTCTTCTAATTGCGCAGATTTTATCTGTATTGAAGAGACATAAGTTGTCGAAAGGCGCATATGCAGAAAATAAATTCACTTTAACTTCGATATTTAGTTATTTCAAATGTAACACATAGATATTGACATAGAGGTCCAGGCGCGGATCCAGGCAATTGGAAAATTGGGTTTCCAATTGGAAATGAAAGGAAATTTCGCCGATCCGAGCGAAGCACGAAAATTTTTTGTGTATTTCTCAAAAAACACCAGGATAATCATTGAAAAATACATGACTGTACAGAAAAAAGGGATTCCAACCCCCGGAACACCCCTCTGAATCCGCCAATGAGGTGCATTGTGGTGCTGCATCACTTATCATTAAGACTGGTTGATATTAAGGTAAAACTATTAATGAAAGAATAAATGATTCATTCTAATAAATCATCTTTTGAAAATGAGAATTGAAATTTTAAATTTTACTGATTTTTATTGATTCAAGGAGCCTTAAATCATAGCTAAAATTCAGATGTTGGTCAAACTGTATTCATATCTTAACCACATAAACTAGTTTGAATCTTATCTATAAATTTTCATTTTATAGGATTTTGAGATTTACTGAGCCAAAATACCTCATTTGTACTGAGGCATATGCACCACATTTGAAGACTAGAGAGAGCACCTTCAGTTGTTTTAACAACAGCTTAATGGAGTATCTTCAGTCGTCTTGGTAACATATTTCTGGGGGAAGTATCTTTTTCAGCCGTCTTGGTAACAAGATTTCCAGAGGGAGTATTTTCTGGTGTTTTGGTACCAGATTTAAGGATGGATTATCTTCATATGTTCTGTAACAGATTTCTGGACGAAGTATCTTGAGTTGTTTTGGTATCAGAATTCTGGATGGAACATCTTCAGGCGTTTTGATAACATATTTCAGGACTAATCATCTAAATGGAGTATCTTCAGGTGTTTTTGGTAACATATTTCCGGAGGGAGTATCTTAAAGCATTTTATCAACATTTTTCTTGGGAGTATCTATGGGTGTTTTGGTAACAGATATATGGATAGAGTATCTTCAGGCGCTCCTGCAACATCTCAGTATCGATTTCTTGAGACAGATTCTTCATGCGTTTTTGTAACAGATCCCTAGAGGGGATCTAGGCGTTTTGGTGACAGATTTCCAGAGTGAAAATCTTCAGGCGTTTAACACAATTTCTGTAAGAGTTATCTTCAGGTGTTTTCGTAGCTATTTTTGGAGTGAGCATCTTTAGGCGTTTTAGTAACAGATTTCTGAAGGAAGCATCTTCAGGCGTTTTTAAAACGGATTTCTGGAGTGAGCATCTATAGGCGTCTTGTTTACAGAAAGTTCAGGCTTTTTTGTAACATATTTCTAGAGGTAGCTTCTTATGCGTTCTTGAAAGTCAACCAATCAGGCGTTTTAGTGACGCAAATATTTCAAGTCAAGCAAATTAGATAAAAAATTGGAAAAAAAGATGTAAAATATAAAGACATCCTTGCATTACATACTACAAGGCGGAAGTGGTTTGTGATGTTATTATTACGTAACTGTACTTGTAATAAATTACAAAATGATGTTAAATTTATGATTATGGAGAAATGATAAAAGGTGCATTTTTACAACATGTAGAAGACACTGCACCTAGAGAGGACAATGAACCATTCAATACTACAAAATTATTTGATACAGAACATATGTGCATTATTCAATAATCCAGTCTTAGTAGCATAAGCCAAGCAAATTAAGCCTTTTGTGGCTGTTAATTGTTTTGTTTTAAGCTGGACTTTGATAATGGAGAGATTAACAAACATACCCGTACATTTTTTCAAAGACTGAAAAAACAACAAAATACCGAAGTAGTTGTTAATTCTGTGTCTTCATATGTCGATTTCGACAACTTATGTCTCTTCAGTGCAGATAAAACCAAATAAGATCTGGATAGAAAAGACCAAATTATCTAAGGACAGAGCTATGCAACAGGGATTTATTCCTTAGCTTTGGATTTATTTCACAGTAACTTCGGTGTTTTGTTATTTTAGTTTCTTAAATTTGGATATAACAAGTTCCCCCAAAAATTGGTGTTTTTGCCAGTACCGAATCACTGGCTATAGGACTGGTGAATACCCTCCGGGAGTACATTCCACAGCACAGGCATCGACCCAATGGTAATAAATATCTGAACGTAACACACATTCAGATACTTCAAAAAAAGTATTTAACTTAGTGCATTTATGACATTGCTCGCATTGGCAAGGTATGCTTTCTTGATCGAAAAATTTATTTTATTTTATTTTATTTATTTATTTTTTCTTTTATTTTTGAGAGGTGGTTCTGTTTGAAAGTGTATTAACAGGAGAATGAAAGTTACTTCGTTTAAGTGTGAAGTTTATTTGTATTTTATTGTGACTACACGTTCTATTATTGCTGTTAACTATTTATCTTAGTTGTTGTATTGTACAGTAGCTTTATTCATTTCTAACCTCCATGGAGTGTTGGTCTAAGTACAACTTACTGTGCTTTCGTTATATTTCAGCTAAAGCAAGTGACACTTCGTTATGTTATTGGTTTTCTCAATGAGAGTTTCCAAAAGAAACGCTTCATATTGCTTTCTTTCGATTGTATAAAAATAATCAAATTGGATAAATGTGAATTGTTAATACAGGAAATTATAAACATAAAAAAAAATGTGCGGTTATGCAGATGTAAACTTGGATTCTATTGGCTGATTAACCACCTGCTAAATAACCATGTCCGCCATACACAACAAGAAAATCAATAATCGTGATAATTAACAAACATGCAGTTAAAAACGTCGACATTAAACATAGTTTACTTCTACGTAATGTAACAGCAATTTCAGCCGAAAATTAAAATACGAAAAACATCTATATTTGGAACAACATGGAAATTATATGAAATGTTTTATCTGCGTTCATTTGCTCAGTGTATTTCGAAAAAGTACAATCTTTATACAACTTGAAAAATCTATAAATCACTCGGTTGTGTATTGTTCGTTGGTATAGTGTTTATTTTTAGAATCGTGTAGTTAAATGTAGGTCATTTTGTAATCATCGTTTTCGTAGTTTAATGCAAACTGTGGTTAGCATAACCGCACAAAAATGTTATCATGCATTGAACCAACTAACATGATTATTTAGAAAGTGTCGAAAATTGTTGAACGGTGCGGCTGACGCCTTACTGTTCAACGATTTTCGACACTATCTAAATAATCATGTTAGTTGGTTCAATGCATGATAACTTATAGTATGGGTGTTCCATGTAACACTTGTGTCGCATGCACTACAGAAAGCCATTCCGGCAAAAATCTGCCACATTTAAATTCGAAGTATCATGTACATATTAATATAGTAAAGGTAACAGTAAACCCTTACAATGGCCGGATATCACAATCACATGCCACAATCTACTAGGGAACTGCACAAGAAAAACCACAAAAAGACAGAAAACAAACGTAGACAACGATAGGAGCTCGGAATAGCCCGACTTGGTACCGGCACTGGCAAGAGCTAGCGGTAAGGTTAAACCGGTTTATGGGTACCCAAACCTCCCCTTTCTCTGTCCAGTTTCCCTATAACATAATAAACACACAAATAAAATCCAATACAAGTAGACTACTAACTCCAAGACCACAATCTTGAGGAGAAAAGAATAAGACAAAACGTTATTTAGAAAGATGAGTCAAGGAGTGCTCGCCGCTAAACTGCCGGCTAGCTCAAGGAGCCCAGTCTGCTTGTAAAACACTGTCGCACTACAGAAGAAAAATCAAATTCAAAACTTGTCTAAATTAGGAGAAAACCATATCCTGCAATTGTTTTTAGAATATGAATTCCAGTTTCGAAAGACTTCAGATCAACAATCGAATTAACAAATGAGCTATTTGGCCTTTTGAACCTCTAAAATCTATAAAATCAATTATAATATCAGGTGTGCAATAGTATTAGGTGAACAACATTATGAAAGGTTGGTTGGAATATGGCTTAAGGAGTTCAAAATTAACAAACTGAATGAGTTTTTTTTTTTTTTTGGCTCTGTGAACCTCTAAAATCTGTAAAATCAAAATTCTAATGATCAAGATGCATCTTATTTTTTTTTTCAAGCTAATAATAAAGTGTGGTCGAACAAAACAATTTATGTAGGATCTTTAGATATTAGACTTGCAAATGGGCGGAAGTGATATTTGTGGTTAGCTGATCACCTTTGTTTTATTAGTTTTAAATCAAAGGGGAAAAAGCTGTTACAAATTTTAAACTTTTTCGAAGTTCAACTCATATATACTGACTATAATAAATCGGTATTCTACAAACCAGGCTACTATTATTTGAAAGTAGCATCGATGGTTATCATATAAAGTTTGTTGACGATCCTGCATCAATGGGATAAATAAAGACATCGATCATCGATGTAGAGTTGTCGGGGGGGGGGGGGGGNTACTTCCTATATACAGGTAGGTACGGTTGTGCGGCCCAAAAGGGTCTATTTTTTTTAGGTCTGAAATATACATACAAGGTTAAGAAATATCCGAAGAAATATATCATTAGGTCTGGATTTCCACTCTGGACATATCATAAGGTTGCAAATTTCAACATCCAATATATAACTGCAAAAATAATCTTGAGATAAGTTAAATAACATTATTAATATGATCTTTACTCTTTATAAAAATATTTGCAATATTTCAGAAAATATATGAAAGGGTCCCCCTTTTCACCTTGGCAAAATATATGAATAGGGTTGGTTTAAATTTTACTGTCCGCACACTCGTATCAAAATATATGATAGTGACACCCCCNCCCCCCCCTGATTCGACATCTAACTATGAATTCCGCCCAAACTGGTACTACGGTCGTCTGGAACTTACCATGAGCATTGTTGAAGATCTCGTGGTGACTTTAAGATGAAGAACAATTACAAGAGCGTTGTTTTATCGCTTGATTTTTCCATATCTTTGTATCTAGACTTTGTCTCATGTGCAATTACTCCATATCCTTTCGTTGTACATTATTTAGACAGTAAACCCTATTGCAATACATTTCTTGAATAATAAAAATCTGAAGTTCGTCCGATTCATTATTTTCAGGCGTTCCTGTTATGGTTTTAACAAAATTAGCTCGTTTTGATTATAAACTCTATGTGGTTTAAGTGAAGACAAGCTTTCCATATGTAATTTCCGTTTGGATCGATCACGAGAAAGCCGTAAACTAGCGTTTGTCAAATTTTAGATCTGGATGATAGGTTTTATTGAGTTTGATGATTGATCCTCGTGGTTTTCGTTTTCTATCTGTTTTGCCAAGCTGTCATTTAACACTAACCTTTTAATGTTTTGCCATGCAAATTTATAGCTTTTTTCTATTCAGATAATAGTCTTTTATGTGGTTTTGCTTTTTATACTCTATTTTAAGCTACTTTGTTTATATTTTGGTCTGTTTGAACCCTCATTAATCATAGTTATTCATTTCATAGCGTAATAATTGTTCAATCCGTGAAAAAATGATTCAAACATAAAAGGTATAGTTTAATTCCTCCAACAATAAATAATTCAAAAACAACTATATCGCCTATGTATAAAATAATCAAAAATAAGTGTTATTAATTGAAGCTATTACGAACTTAAAAATATCTAAATAAAGAAATAGTGAAAAAAATATTTACTTACCAAATCAAGAAATATAATTTAAACTTCATGAACGTTATGCACTGAATGTAGTTGAAATCGCATGAAAGATTTGTAAAAAGATTAAGGTTATTTTATTTATATTAAACTGCATCAACTTTATAGACCTGTCTCGATACGTCACATAACTTTGTTACTGTTGATACACTGGAAAAATGCAAGTAATGACATGATTAATTTCGGATTGCAAGGATAATTTCATATTTTAAGAAAAAAAATCTTCCAGTATGCCTACAATGCTATACTAAGAAGGAATATTATATTAGTCCCTGGGCTGGAAACAGTTTCCGTGTACCCCCACCCCATTTTCTTTCCAAACCACACTGACTTTTTTCAGTCCTTCTATTTCCCCTCATTTGAACACAAATATTGCCTGCACGTGAAGACAGTATTGGGCCACTTTTAAAGTACACCACGGAATATTCTCGTATTTTCGTTTTAACATAAGTTTCCACCTGAAAAGTCCTTCCCATTCTATAGAAAAGTAAGATGTACTGAAATTTGATTCCAAATTAATGGTAATTCAATATCCTTTGCGATGAACACAAGTTTTGACACTTTGCGACATTTTCATTATCTGGGGGTACAAAAAGGTACCCTCCTCCTAAAAAAATTTTGTTATCTGTCAATTCCTTTCAGACAAACAACTCTCGTCATTTGATCTAGTTTTTATGGCTTACTTATCAGTTGTTATACAATGCTTGAAAATAAATGTTTGCCACTAAAGTTCTTCAAATTTTGATCTTCGGTATAAAATTTTTGAAAAATTTAAATTTTCAGAATATTAAATATTTTCACAATTTCGACTTTCTGACTTAAAAGTCTTAAAAATCTGAATATATATTTAATAATTTTAATCATAATACTGATTTATGATATCCTGGAAACAAATTTTGTGAAAGAAGTTTAGTTTCAGACTTACAACTGTGAAAATTAGCTCCTCTCCTCCTAATATTTAAGTGAAAATTTTAAATATTCAGGCTTTAAAAGGTAAAAAGATAATATTGTATAAATGGGGGGG